>PVJC01002404.1:0-55839 GCA_004026665.1 Murina feae | reverse complement strand
ATGTACCCTACACCTAAAAATATTTCAAAAAAATATTAAAAAATTGATGAAACAGTAGTTTTCAGACACTAGACAACAAGGAGAGCAGAACTGTGATCTCTGAAAAAGAGAAAACAAGAAAAGTATCTCTTAATAATAAACGTACAAAATTGCTGATGTTTCTGGCCAGAAGCCCATGACAAAAACCCAAATAGAACCGGACATTCTTGATGATTTGAGTATACAGAAATCAGGTTGGGGAATGAAACATTGTCTATAACTTGTGATGCAGCATATTATAGATATTTGCATTGCAAAATACAAAAAAGATACTCGATACTAGTGATACTAATCAGAAAAAAAGCAAGAAAATGAAGTAAAAGAACTTATGTTGTAATTGAAGAAGTAAAATTGTCGTTATCTGTTAACAGCATAATTACTTTTTTAGAAAATCCTAATACATCCACAAAGATACTAGAATGTCTAAGTGAGTTTAGTAATATTAAAGAATATAAATTCAATATACAAAATATCAAATGTATTTCTATGCAATTGAAAACCATAATATCAAAAAATATTCCTAAGATACTTAGGGATATATTTTTGTACATGACACATACACTGAAATGTATAAAACATTGTTGAAAGAAATTAAAGAAGACCTAAATAAAGAGTGATATCATGGTCATGAATCAAAGGACTAAATATTTTTAAGATGTCAATTCTCCACACTCAGTAATCTCTAGATTCAAAGCAAACTCAATCAAATTATAATCAATTTATTTTACAAAAAACACACAATACAAGTTGATTCTGAAATTGATATGAAAATGGAAAACATCTAGAATAGCCAAAATAATTTTCAGATAGAATGTGAAGTTGGAGGACTTACACTACCAGGTTTCAAGGCTTACTATAGAACTGCAGTAATCAAGAGACAGTTGTCTAAATAAAGACCCACACACATGTACTTAGTTGAAGTTCAATAGAAGTTCCAAGGCTATTCAATAGAAAAGTTTATTATTTTCAGCAAAAGGTCCTAAAAAGCTGGCTATCTGTATGTAAATAAGTAAACTTCTACTCTTACTGCCAGGGTGTTATCCGCATCTAGGAGTGTTCAGGAATCTGGAGAAAGGGTTGTGAGTAAATTAAATAAATTAGATATGAAATATAAATTTGGAAGGCATTTTTTTGGGGAGACCCAGGGAAAGCTTAGCTTTAGTAACTAAGTTCACAGAATTCTCAGGACCCCTCACTTTTTATTAACACATCATGCCCTAGAGCAAAGCAGATATACATATCAAAGGTAAGGTTTAGTAAACAATAAGGTTATCAGGTTGGGGGAACTGCCCTCAGCTATCTGGCAGCAGGCAATAATATATGCAGATTTTCAGATGTGGGGAAATGCTTTCAGCTATTCCAGCAACAAGTAATATGATTCAGCCCTGCTGAAGCCCCAAGGTTCATCAACCTTTCTATTAACTTTTTACATTTATGACCTGCTGGAATTAGCCTCCAGCATCTTACCTTAAAATATATGACAAAATTGACTTGAAATATCTCATTCACATACATTTAAATATTACAAAATAAGACTTTCAGTAAAAAATACCAAAATCTTTTAGATAAGACACACAATTTTTTTTAAATCTTGACAATAACATTTTTTAAAACATTGAATTAATTGAAAAACTATTTTTTTAAAAAAACATTATTTAGAAAATAGAAAGATAATCCATAGCCCTGGCAAAAATTAAAAACACACATATCCTAACTAATAAAAGCGTAATATTAAAATTAACCGTTTCTTCGGGATGGGCTAAGCCACGCCCACCAGCCAATCAGAGTGACTGTATGTAAATTAGCCTAGCCAAGATGGCGGAGGCCGCAGCCCCGGTGTGCAGCCTCCGCCATCTTGGAAGCCTCCCTCCGGGAAGGCATCCAATGCCCTGAGCCGGCCCATGCCTTCCCAGGCGGGACCAGCTGGCCAGACCCCCAAGTCTCCCTCCTGGGCCTGGGAGGCCATGGGGTGGCCGCCTGCCACCCAATCGCCTTCCGGACGGAAGCCTAGAGGGGCGTGACCAACCAGCTGGACCCCCAGCCTCCCTCCTGAGCCTGGGAGGCCGTGGGGTGGACGCCTGCCACCCGATTGCTTCCCAGGCAGATGGCCCGGAGGGTCAGTGGGAGCTGTGTCCAGCCTGAAAACTGCCCTGAGCCCAGGCTTGCCACACCCCCTGGGGTGAGGGTTCCCACTGGGGAGCTTGACCAGCCTGCAAACAGACATTGGCCTCTCACCCAGGCTGGCTAGGCACATCAGCAGGTGGACATCCCCAGAGGGGTCCCAGACTGCGAGAGGGCACAGGCCGGGCTGAGGGATTCTCCCTCCCCAGTGCACAAATTTTTGTGCACCGGGCCCCTAGTCTATTCTAATAAAAGAGTAATATGGAAATTAACAGTCTCTCGGGGATGCCTAAGCCACACCCACCAGCCAAGTCATGCCCACCAGCCAATCAGAGGGCTGTACGCAAATTAACCCAACCAAGATGGAGGCCAGAAGCCACGGAGTGTCAGGGGTGGGGCAGGTGGCAGTGGGGGCAGGGCAGGTGGCAGGAGAGGTGGCGGGGGCGGGGTGGGCAGCTGCGAGCAGCGGCAGAGGCGGGGCGAGCAGCAGAGATAATCATGAGGCCCAGCTCATGAATGACAGCCTTGGTTCACCAGAGAAGCAGGAGACTGAGGAAGATGAGGAGGAGGACGAGAAGGACAAAGGGAAACTGAAGCCCAATCTCAGCAATGGGGCAGACCTGTCCAGTTATCGCTGGACCCACACCCTGTCGGAGCTGGATCTGGCAGTGCCCTTCCATGTGAACTTCTGGCTGAAGGGGAAGGATGTTGTGGTGGACATCCAGTGGAAGCACCTCCAGGTGGGGCTCAAGGGGCAGCCTGCGATCATTGATGGGGAGCTGTACAATGAGGTGAAGGTGGAGGAGAGTTCCTGGCTATTGAGGATGGCAAGGTGGTGACGGTGCATCTAAAGAAGATGAACAAGATGGAGTGGTGGAGCAGATTGGTGTCCAGTGATCCTGAGATCAATACCAAGAAGATCAACCCTGAGAACTCCAAGCTGTCAGATGTGGACAGTGAGACGCGCAGCATGGTGGAAAAGATGATGTATGACCAGAGACAGAAGTCCATGGAGCTGCCCACCTCAGGTGAGCAGAAGAAAGAAGAAATTCTGAAAAAGTTCATGGATGGCCCGTCAGAATGCGGTGTGAACCTGTGCGACCTGGACAAGGTCCCAGAGACCCTGGAGTTCTTGGAGCTGCTGGGGCCAGACTACGGGGCTGGCTCTGAGGCGGGCATCTTATTCCCCGTGGAACCTCTGTATGAGTTCCCCGTCCACGGCCCTGCGGGGGCCCTGAGCTGGAGTCTGGGCGCTTTGAGCCGCTGGCAGTGATGAGAGGAAGCCTACCGTACCCCAGCCCTGGAGCGCCCTGGGCTGACCCGCGACCAAGAAGCCATCCCTGGCTACGAGAGGGCACAGGTGGGGCTGCCCCCCATCCCCCACCGAGTGCACAAATTTTTGTGCACTGGGCCCCTAGTATATAATAAAATTGCATAATTTAAGAAATAGAAGATAGACACCCAAAATTGGGGAAAGAATTAAACAAAACACCACAAAGTTACACAAATGCCTAACAGGCACATTAGTTAGCTCAACCTCATTACTCAGCAGCAACCCCAAGGATATACTACTTTACACATGGTAGAATCATTACAATTAAAAAGACTGATCATGGCAGGTGTTGTGAAGATATGGAGCAACTACTACTAGTAATACAAAATGACACAAAATGATATAGCTACATGAGAAAAAGTGTGTCAATTTCATATAAAGGTAAATATAAATTTACTCTATGACCCAGCCACTCCACTCATACTATTTTTGAGGAGGAAACTGGTCTTGCAAGGCTTGTTAGGCCATAAAAACTGAACAATGCACTGCCCTGGGGGGGAGAGGTCATTATCGCTGGCCCCAGGACAGATCACCTGGTATGACCTGGGAACCCCAACACCTGGGGGCCTTCCTGTAAGCCCACAAGGGGGTGGAACCATATCTACAAGACAAAGACCCCAGAAGATTATAAAAAGCAAAGCCTCTGTATGTTACTTCACTCTGATTTGGAAATTTCTCCCGGAGTCCACTAGTCACTAGTGTTAATCAGTGGGTTACTCCCTTTCTCGAGGAAGCATGGTTGGCATTTCTTTGCTCTTCTATAACATTTTCATACATAAACAGTTATATACATAAATTGATATATATCTGGGTATTCCTAGAAGTTTATTCCTAAGAACCAAAACTGGACACAAAACTGGCCATCAACAGGGGAATGGATAAACACATTGTAATATACACATTCAATGTAATACAACTGCAAGCATATAAAATGTACTGACACATGAATGAGTCTCAAAAATGCCAGGCATAGGAAGCAAGGCATACTCTCTAATTCCATTCATCTGAAACTCTTAGGAAGAGAAGTCTCATCTATAGTTATAATAATAATAAAAAAAAAGCAGATTAGTCCTTATCCTTGGTATAGGAGTAGGGTTGAAGATTGACTGGGGAGGGTATAAGATAACCTTGTTTGTATGATACCATTATAATGGTGGTTTCACCTCTGTATATATTTATTAAAAAACATTAATCTGTATCCTTAAAATTGATGTATTTTTTTCAATGAAAATTTACCTCAAGAGAGTTATGAGATTTTTTAAATTACTAAAATATTAAACACCTAAAATCAAATTTAACAAAAGGCTCACAAAACTACAAGAAAATTTACAAAATCTCACTGTTGCAAATTTTTAAAAAATTAAATAAATGATGCATATCATAAGCTTCTATTTTATAAACCTCAGTATTATAAAAAGAAAAATCCTCTCCAAAATAAATTGAAGATTTAATTAAATCACAATGAAAATCCCAACAGAGTTTATTTATTTATCTATCTACTAGAGGCCCAGTGCACAAAATTTGTGCACTGTGAGTATCTCCCCCTGGTGGTCAGTGTGCATCAAAGTGATCAGTTGTTCTGGTCATTCCGCTGTAATGGTCGCTTAGGCTTTTATTACAAAGATTTAATTGTTTTAATGAAATTTACAAGCTGATTCTAAAACTTATATGGGATTTCAAACAACCAAGAATAACTGAGGCAAATCTTGAAGAAAGAGAACAAGACTGAAATATTCATAAAACCAACTATTTAGATCTATTATATAGTTACTAGAGGTTGGGTGCACAAAATTCATGCATGGGGGTGGGGTGTCCCTCAGCCTGGCCTGCATCCTCTCGCAATCCAGAACCCCTCAGGGGATGTCTGACTGCCATTCAGTACCCCAGTCAGACACCCCTCTCACAATCTAGGACCACTAGCTCCTAACCATGGGCCTAACTGCCTGTTTGCCTGACTGCTCCTAGTCCCTCTGCCTGCCTGATTGATTGCCCCTAACTGCTTGCCTGACTGTCTGATCACCCCTAACCACTCTGCCTGCCTTGCCTACCTGATTACTGCTAACCACTTACCTGCCTGTCTGATCTCCCCTAACTGCTCACCTGCAGGCCTGATTACCCCTAACCACCTCTGCCTCTGCCCCCGCCATCGAGGTTTCGTCCAGAAGGATGCCTGGAATGATGTCTGGAAGGTCATTAGGCTGTCCAGTCTAATTAGCATATTATACTTTTATTATTATAGACTCCAATCAAAACACTATATTGTAAATTAAAGGCAGACCAATAGAACAATGCTACAGAATAAAGTCCACATACACAAACATTGTAATCTGCTTTATGTTCAAACTGACACAGATTTTTCTGTTCAGTAAATGGTTCTGGTATTACTGTACACTCAAATATAAAGAAAATGAATTTTGACCTCTATTCCCAGCACACAACACTTAATTCTAAATGGATTGCACATGTACATGTGAAAGGTAAAACAATTAAACAGGGAAAAAATAAAACATTTTCATGATCCTGAAGTACATAAAGGTAAAAGAAAAAGAAAAAAAAAGATTGGACTATAAAGAAATTAAAATTTTTCTAAAAAATAAAAAACAACACTATTGAAATAATAAAAAGATAAGGTTTAGTATATAAGAAGAAAAATATTTACAATACATACACCCAATGAAGAATTCATACCCAGAATATTTAAAAAAAATTATTTGAAGCAATAAGGGAAATATAGACAATCCACTTAAAAAAATGGCAAAAAAATCAAGAAGTACTTCGCAAAGGAGTCCACCCAAATTGAATGTTCTTCGATTGTCATTACAGAAATGCAAATTAAATCTATAATGTTTACCATTATGTGTCACCAGAATGACTGAAGGAAAAAAGACAGGAGCTATCAAAAGTTGGTGAGGATGTATAGTGACAGAAACTTTGATAATATTGCTGGTGGGAGTGTAAATTGGTACAAACAATTTAGAAAACTGTTTGACAATATTTACTAATGTTAAAAATATAGACTATGGTCTAGTAATTTTACTATTGTATATCCCCCACAGAAACTTATTCATGTTTCTCCAAAATATTTTACCAGGTTGTCATACTACCACTGTTTAAATAGCCCAGTAGTCACCTGTATTGGAAGGGGTAAATGTATTGTGAGGTACTGGCGTAATGAAAAACTATACACAAATTTAGAAAAAACTCCCACAGAGTCAGAAGAACATATATTATGAGGTTACATTGACGTTAAGTTAAAATTTCCAGTGTGATCTTCAGTGTTAAATGTTAAAATAGTGGTTACACCAGTGTGTTGTGTAAAACTGGAAGGGGATTCCAGGGGCTTCTGGGGTGCTGGGAATTCTCTTTAGCTGGATGGGTATATAAGAGCATACCTACCCAGAGATGCTCAGTTGGTAAAATTCTTCAGTATGTGCATTTATGGTTTGTACAGTTTTCTATGTATATGATATACTCTAATTAAAAAGTTTATAAGAAGAAAAATTAGGGGGGAAATGCAGTCTTAACAAAAATCAACATTCATTGTCTTCAGCTTTGGGCACTCAGACCAAATTTTGAAATAATGGGTAAAATTCCTGCTACACACTCTGTAAATATACTTTGAATACCTAACCCTGCATTCTTCTATGCATAATGTCAACAAATCCTGGCATAGCACTAAGGTAGGATTTGAGCTATTTAATACAGCTCATTGCAGTATTTTCTATAAAACTACTTTGAGTGTTCTGGCTCTTAGACTAATTGCAAGAGAATGTTATTTGCATTCCATGTGAGAAATGAGGACACTAAAAAAATGAACTCTTCTGCAACCAATACTTTAGTTTCATTAAGATGTCATAGACTCAAGGCAAACAAATGGCACTAGGACTTTTAGCAGGACATCAACTATGTTAGTTTGCTAGAGCTGCCATAACAAGTACCAGACAATGGGTGCCTTAAACAACAGAAATTTATTTTCTCGGAGTTTGGAGAAGACTAAGATCTGGAAGTCTAAGATCAAGATCTTGCCAGGGTTGATTTATTCTGAGCCCCTTCTCCTTAGGTTGGAGATGATCATCTTTTCCCTTTGTTTTTATGTGGTCTTCCCTCTGTTCTTGTCCGTACATATCCTAATTTCCTGGTATTAGGATGCCAGTCATGTCAGATTAGGGCTCACCCTAATGATCTCATTTAACTGTAATTGCCTCTTTCAAGGCCCTGTCTCCAAACAGAGTCATATTCTAAGGCTCTAGGTATAGGACTTCAACATATGAATTTTTGGGAGGACACAGCTTAGCCCACAACACCAACTAAGTTGAAGACTGCCTCAGCACTTGTTTTTTTCCACTCCCAAGAATTATTATTAAAATATCCCCCAACTTCTATGCTAATAACACCCAATTTTGCTAGGCCCCAGTTTTTTCTTGGCTTCCGGGACCCTTACAAGACCTAGTGCTTGAATGATCTGGGCTAACCATGAACATTCCACTTCCCTGTTTAATGATATGTCTAAGCATGGGCAAGTGATACAACTCGGATCTATGAAACCTAAGGGAATGTGCATATGGCAAGCTTCTTGGAAAGTAATCCCATTCTTTTTTTTTTTTTTTTTTTTTTTTACTTTGAAACTAAGTTTATTTCTTATGCCATTAAGAAATAGGTTAGGACAGTATAATATACAGCCAGGTCTTTTTGTCCAGGGCTGAATCCACTGAACCGGATTCGCTTTAGCAGGGCTCTGTTAACTGCCTGCTGGGTTTGTTCTTTGGATTTTTTTTCCTTTTTTCTTTTAATTGTTTAAAGTATTACACATAGCATTACACACGTTTCCTTCATCCTCCATTGACCTCCTCCCTTCAATAGACACAGATACTAGGGGGGTGAAGGCATGTAACCTCTCCCCACCACCCAACACATGCTCTCACCCCCCTAGTGTCTGTGTCTATTGGTTATGATTATATGCATGCATACAAGTCCTTTGGTTGATCTCTTACCTCCCTCCACCCCCCTCAGCCACCCCCCCCCACCCCTGATGCCTTCCCACTGAAGTTTGACAGTCTGTTTGATGCTTAAATAGAGACACAGGAAGGGACTAACCTAATTCTTGACTTTAGATTCTACTACGTGAGGATTTGGAGGTTGGAGCTAAAGGAGATATCTTAAAGCCATGAAGTAACATTTCATAGACTCTAAGAAAGGTGGAGAACAATGACAGAAAACCAAGGAAATCACAGTGAAAAAGTCAACCATAGCTTGGCAGCAGTGAGTTAAATTAACCTTGGAATTGTCTGCTCCAGATCTCTTCTTCATAATATGGATATATGTTCTTCTTTGTTAAACCAATAGGAATTGTATAATCAACTTATTGCAGCCAAAGGAATCTTAATTGGTAGAATAACGATGTAATCTGTACTCTAAGTATTTGTGTGGCCCATTTCAAAGTATTTTGTTGGAAATGGAAGGAGAGAATTCTTTTTCCCAATTTATATTAGTGCTGAGAAAGTCCAATCACTTTTAATGTAGATGAAAATGAGGCATCACATCCACATAGTTTTACAGCAATATCATTTTTTTAAAGATTTTGTATTGATTTTTGGAGTGAGAGGAAGAGAAAGGCAGAGAAAGAGAGATTAACATTTATGTGAGAGTGAAACATTGATCGGTTGCCTCCTGCATGCCCATACCAAGGATCAAACCTGCAACTCAGGCATGTGCCAGACTGGGAATCGAACCAGCAACCTTTTGGTGCATGGGATGATGCTCAAATCTGAGCCACACCAGCCAGGAAAAAGCAGTAATAGAATTTTACATGGAAGAATATTTCATAATGAAATCTGCGTATAATTTCCATTATGTTCTTTATCCCAATTTACTTCCCCAGAGAACCTTGGATGCCAATTTCGAACTTGTCAGCACTGACAAGATGACTTAGGGAATTCCCTGACCTCTTGGCTTGTCCAGTGTTATGAAACCAATAAAATGCTCTTGGATATTTATTTTGCACACTTATGTCAACAAATCTTTTTCACACTGACATTTCTTCCAGGATGCTAAGCTCTAATTTTAGTCTAATAAATCTGTGTGCCCTTCAGCTTTAAAAACTTCTCAACAACACTATCTGCCATGAATTAAACAAGTTCGTTAGGAATCCTTTTTGTATCATAAATGAAACACATTGCATCCTGTGTCAAGAAATGCAGAGAATATCCTTCATTTCTCTGTCAAGTCTTTCATCCATGTAATTTATGTGAAATCACTTCACACAGTAGGTGGTAAATAAAACACATTTTGCACATCAAGAAGTATCCCTAACAACTTTCTCTTAAGATTCATAGGGGGTCCGCCATAGAGATTTCATAGAACTCCAGATCCTCTCTTACTAAGAAGAAAGTTCTACTTCTTCATTGCTTCAAAATTTCTTTTCAATACTTGGCTCATATTCAGTTTAAACGGAAGCTTTACATCAAGGCAAGTATTTCAAGTTTTAGTTGCTTCAATCTGTATCGAATCTGACAGAAATTGACTGGATAACATGTTGTGATTCCTGGAGACTATCATTGTTTTTTAAATTATTCAACCTACAAATTACCTGATCTGATTTTAAAATGAAGGCTGATTTCCACAGAAGGAGGCCATTCTCACTGAACTATAAATAGAGCAGCCAGTACTGTATACTGTATTTCTACTTTGTGTCTAGATATGCAAAGAAAAACATCACCTGCATAAATCTATGGTATAGTTGTCAGGTAGCTTATTCTGAGTCACTATTCCCCAACATTCAGATTGTTGATATCTAATGATACTGTTAGACAAGGTCAGAATTGCCCTTGCCCATTTTGACCACCTCTTAGTTATCTTCTGTGTCTTTATTGCTTCATAAGGAACTTCATCTCTGACATATTGATTTGATTAGTTGGCACATGAAAGCCAAGTTCTTACTGAGATTAATGAATAACCATGTCATCTGTGATTAAACCTGCAATTTTAGAATGTGTTTCTGAAACAGACTTTGAGATAAACAATTGGGTAGAAATTTGAGGAGAAGTTCTCACAGGATACACAACTCTATGAAAGCCAGGATGTGGAACAGGAAGAGGGTGACCTGCAGTGTGGTTGCTTCTGAAATTTTAGTGCAGCTCACAGGTTGGTGGGAGGGAGGGAGAAGGTTACTCTAATGCTAGAAAAGCCCCTTTGAGTTGTCTTAAAGTGAGGGGAGGACTCAGGCCTTTGTATTGACACACAAACAAATCATTGGCTGCCAGCCACCCCAAGGAGTGAGTCTAATTTTAGGATAAGCAGTTTTTTATTATGCTGAGAGCAATTCCCGGTGAGTGAAACAGCTAATAATTCACAATAGCAGGGAAATACCTCCTGCACCCCTCCTCAGCCCTGATCATGCACTGGTGGGGTCCTTCGGCCTGGCTTGTGCTCTCTGGCAATCTGGACCCCTCCCAGGATGCTGGAGAGCCAGTTTTGGCCCACTCCTGCAAGCCAGGCCAAGGGACCCTAGTGGTGCACAAATTCATGCATCAGGCCTCTAGTTAATTCTAAGAATGGAAGCAACAAGAGGTATCTCAGAATCACCTCTGTGCCAAACATATTCTTACCTACTAACTCTTGAGGATAAAGGAAAAGTACCCCTACCAACATGGTGACTCCTTTTCTCGCCTCCTGGTCTTTGCTACAGATGACTGAGTGGTAGCCAGAAGTTAAATTTTAATGATTCTTTATCAACTTGCCTGGTGGACGTGATCACCACTTGGAACCAGCTCCTCTAGATGCACAAAACTTAGAATGTTATTGGATGGAAAACATATCTCAAGTAGAAAAATGGGGTGATATTAATTTTAGCCATCCCTATTGTACATGCTAGTTCCAATACCCATGCATTCTGCCTACTGAGGACACAGTGTTTAATTTATGGTGATTAACACACCCTGGAGGATGGTGCCCCATCGTCTTAGATTATCATCTCTAACCTGACTGATGAGCAGTGTTTTCAGAGGCCAGTTAAGTGATCTCTCAGTCTGGGAGCCTGTGGGTTGTTGCAGTTTGTGAAGCTTCACTGTATATCACGTGACCAGTAGGCCACTTCTGGGTCTTCTTAGTCTGAGGTGATACTGTGAGGGATCCTGTGTCTGTGTGCCAAATACTCTGTGTAAGCTCCTGCTGTGCTGGCCAAGGTCCTGAGGGCAGAAAAGAGAAAGCTACAGTGAATCTAGTAAGTCCTCCTTGAGATGAATCCATGCCCCTTACAGTGTAGAAAGTGCCTGTCAACTTGTCATTAAGTGGCTGCTTGGGCTCCAGAAAGAACTGCACCACACTGATGAGGTGGGCTTGGTCTCTGGTGTTGACAGTTTGAGGCATACAGCAGTGCAGTGGCTGTATCAGTCTTGGTGAATTGAAATCTATGCTATTAAGCCCATACATAAGCTTCATCCCTGCCTCCATTACCACTCATGAGCCCACCATGCCAGCAGCAAGGTGGCCCATTCTGTCTACTCAGATTATTTTGTGATTCTTTTGCAGTGGATGCTTTCTGGTGTAAGTTAACATGTGGAATACAAATTTCTTCTTATGCTGAACATACTCCTATCTGTCAGTCAACATGCCTGTTCCCAAAACTTTCTTGATCATTATTTTTCAACATACATATCTTTCAAGGTTCCTAATCACCCATCCAGATCATTTGCCATTGACCATGAGATTGTGGACATTTTTATTTTGAGCCATGTGTCTTTCCACATGAAGTGGCTGCACCAGACAAACTGCCCAGAGCATTGCCCATTGGGAGGATTTTCCCCTCATGGGTTTCTCTGGGGCGCAAGAGAGACTTCATATAGCAGCCTTCAATTTTTGATTCATAGTAACATACCAACCCAATCTATCCAGAAATCCAGTCTGGACTTCTCCCTCCTCTGCCAGCTGGTCATTAAATTACCACGTAGGCTGAATACAGGTGTGAGCTGAGGGAGAAGCACCTATGTAATCACAGTTGTATGAGACACGGGATCAGACTTCTGCAGTTTGCTTAGGCTTTCTAGCTCTGCTCATATCCAACCCCAAACATACCATTTCCCATTCAAGACAGAGTGTTGCTGTGCTCTCAAGGGTTTCACAGAACTAACTCATGATGGGAAGTTGTTGCTTATGATCTGATACTCCATTTTGGGGAGCACCTAGTAGCATTTCGGGAAAGCTGCCTATTTCCTGCAGATGCTTTGCATGGCATCTTTTCCCATCATGAATGCCATGAAATCATAAGATCTGCCAGGTTGTGTGACTCAAATGGTAGAAATATATGTATCACAGTTTGAATTTATTGCATAGTCCTTTCCTGGTCTGGGCCCTAAACTTAGCAGCCTTTGTGTCACCCAGTAAATGAGTCAGAATAATCATTCTTTGGGTAGACCAGGGAATCTAGAGAGAGCACCACAGTGTTTATTTTAATTAGCCTCCCGAAGATAATGGTGCTTGTCACTTGCATCAACATGACCCCCGATTTTTTAAAATTCCATGTTTTTCATGCTGATTTATAAAATTTGTCTTCAAAAATTAAAAGCATTTATGAAAAGGAATAAAAAGCAAGTGGCTATATTCACATGAATATGTAGACTGGTCAGATAAGTTTCTTCTCCATAAATGACTACAAACTCATTGGATGGTTAACTCAACAAAATAAATTTTTTAAAATATATTTTATTGTTTTTTTTATAGAGAGGGAGAGGGATAGAAAGTTAGAAACATCAATGAGAGAGAAACATTGATCAGCTGCCTCCTGCACACCCCCTACTGGGGATGTGCCCGCAACCAAGGTACATGCCCTTGACTGGAATCGAACCCAGGACCCTTCAGTCCACAGGCCGACGCTCTACCCACTGAGCCAAACCGGTCAGGGCTCAACAAAATAAATTGAATAAATATTGTGGCAATGGCATGGAAACTGTGAACATTAAATCTGTAAATTCAAGATTTTATCCTTGAAGTTCTGGGCAGAGTATTTGCTGAGTGAATATCTAGCATCAATTCTATCAATCATTCATTTGTCATGTTTCTTACTTTATTTTATTTTCTTTGACAAATTAAACAACTTGAAACTTTTGCATTAACAAGGGAGCTATTATGGCTGTTAACAACAATAAAAAATTTATGAGCATTGACCTGACTGGTTTGGCTCAGCGGATAGAGCGTTGGCCTGCAGACTCAAGGGTCCCAGGTTCGATTCTGGTCAAGGGCATGTACCTGGGTTGCGGGCACATCACCAGTGGGAGGTGTGTAAGAGGGAGCTGATGGATGGTTCTCTCTCATGGATGTTTCTAACTCTCTATCCCTCTCCCTTCCTCTTTGTAAAAAATCAATAAAATAATTTTTAAAAAACACTTCCCTTTAAAAAAAATTATGGGCATCTATTAAAAATGTCCAGAAAGACACTGCCTAATTTAACTGCTATTAATATTGGCCTTGTGACATATTAATGTTTATTTACACTCTTCAGGAAAAAAATAAAACAAAGGAAATAAAAAGATTGTTCAAATGCTTAGAGATAATGGTATGATTGAAGAACTGAAATTCTTCAACAAGTCATGGAACTGTGGGAGCAGAGTGCATTTGGGAAAATAAATGTGGGTCTAGGTGGGGTGTAGCAGGAAGTGGTAGACAAGCCTGATCATATAAGGACCTTGATGCACTTCTGCAAAGACTTTTATTATTTTGGACAAGGAAAAGTCATTAATAAGTTCTATTTATAGTTCATTATATTTCTTTTTCTTAACTCTGAAATTAATATTATTTGCTAATGCCTTTTTCTCTGTCTTTTTTCCCCTTTTATTGAATTCATTGGGATGACACTAGTTAACAAAATTATACAGGTTTCAGCTGAAAACAAATGCAGGTTCTGGAGCATTAGGTAACTTTCCACAACACATCATCTAATCATTGCATTGTGTGTTCACCACCCCAAGTCAAGTCTCCTTCCATCATCATTTATCCCCCGTATACTCTCCTCCACCTTTCCTGACCCCTCCTTCCCCAGAAATCACCACTGTTATTAATGTCCATAAGTTTTTCTCTATTTTATTTAATTTTTTTGCTCAATTTCTCCCATCTCTCACCTAGCCCACCCCCCCCAACAGCTATCAGCCTGCTCTCTATATATGAGTCTGTCTCTATTTTTGTTTGTTAGTTCATTTTGTCCACTAGATTCCACATACTAGTATGAGTGAAATAATATAAATTTGTCTTTTTCTGACTGGCTTATTTCACTTAGCATAATGTTCTCCAGGTTCCTCCATGCTGTCACAAAAGGTAAGATTGCCTTGTTTGTTATAAGTACCTTTCCATTGTGTAAAGGTACCACAGGTTTCTTTTTTAAAAATATATTTTATTAATTTTTTACAGAGAGGAAGGGAGAGGGATAGAGAGTTAGAAACATCGATGAAAGAAACATCGATCAGCTGCCTCTTGCACACCCCCTACTGGGGATGTGCCCACAACCAAGGTACCACAGCTTTCTTATCCACTCATCTACTGATGGACACTTGGGCTGCTTTCAAATATTGGCTATCTATACTAATAAAAGGGCAATATTCTAATTAGACCAGATGTCCCTCCAGACAAAGCTACAGTGGCAGGGACTGAGGCAGAGGCAGTGAGGGATGATCAGACAGGCAGGCAGAGTGGTTAGGGGCAATCAGGCAAGCATGCAGGTGAGCAGTTTGGAGCCAGCATTCCTGGATTGTGAGAGGAATGTCTGACTGCTGGTTTAGGCCCGCTCCCCAGAGATCGGGCTTAAATCGGCAGTGTAACATCCCCCAAGGGGTCCCGGATTGGAGAGGGTGCAAGCCGGGCTGAGGGACTCCCCACACCCCATGCACAAATTTCATTTACTGGGCCTCTAGTTGTAAATAATGTGCTTATCTTCTTTCAAATTAGTATTTTGGGTTTTTTCAGATAAATTATCAGAATTAGGATGACTTTTTAAAACTGAGGTAAAATATAGATGTATTTAAATTTACTGTATACTGTACAATTCTATGACTTTTGACAAATGTGTACAATCACATATCTACTAATATACAAAAATCAAGACTCAGATCATTTTCATCACCCACAAACTTTCCTCAATGCCCATAAGCAGTTAACACCTCCCTTGACCCATAGCCCATGGTGATGACTGGTATCTTTTGGGTCATTGCAGACTTGCCTTTTCCAGAATGTTATAGCAATGAAATCATACAGGGATTTATTCATAGTATTGTTTGGTTCAGTAATTTGTTCTTTTTATTGTTGAGGAGTATTCCATTGTATAGTTGTACCACAATTTGTTTATCCATTCACCAGTTGAAAGACAGTTTTGAGTGATGATGAATAAAGTGGCCATAAACAATCATGTGCAGATTTGTGTGTGAACATATATTTATTTCACTTGGATCGATAATTAGGCTTGGAAGTACTGTGCTGAATGATAAGTGTATATATAACCTTTAGAGAAACTTCTAAACGCTTTTCCAAGGTTGAAAATTTTTGCATTCCCAATTAAAAATGCATGAAGTTTCAGTTGATTTGCATCCTCACCAGCACTTAGTAATGGCAGTTTTCTTTCTGTTTTTCCCTCTTTAGCCATTGGAATAGAAAATTCGTTTGCTAATACTTTTAAGCATTTCTCATGTGTTATTTGTCATCTGTATATCTTCTTTTGTGAACTGTTGGTTCAAATCTGTTCATTATCTTGATTCTGTTTTATTATCATCATCATTCATTTTTTTTCATTTATTTTGTTCTTTATTTTTTTTATTACATACAGTTTTACAAAGATTAGTACATAT
Organism: Murina feae; assembly: GCA_004026665.1. Classification (NCBI taxonomy): domain Eukaryota; kingdom Metazoa; phylum Chordata; class Mammalia; order Chiroptera; family Vespertilionidae; genus Murina; species Murina feae. The sequence continues at coordinate 39,525 of PVJC01002404.1, read as the reverse complement.
ATCTTTTTTTTCCTCTGCCCTTCCCCCTGCCTCCCCTACCCCCCAGTGTTTTGTGTCCATTGGTTATGCTTAAATGCATGCATAAAAGTCCCTTGGCTGATCTGTTACCCACCCCCCCCCCACCAACACTCCCTGTCCTTGTTGCTATAATTTGACAGTCTGTTTGATGCTGCTCTGCCTCTGTATCTATTTTTGTTCACCAGTTTATAATAGTTATTATTATCCATAGATGAGTGAGGACATGTGGTATTTTTTTTTCATTTTTATTATCATTGAAATTTGAGAGGCTTTTATACATGCTAGATACAAATCTGTTGTGAGACCTGTGATATTCAAATATTTTCTCTCTTGTGCCCTGTCTTGTTTTGTGTCTTACAAAGAGTGGAAGTCCTCAATTGGATGCATTTCAGTTCAGTAAGTTTTTATTTCCTGGGCCTTGGTTTTGGTATAATTTCTAACAAATCTTTTCCTAGATCAAGATCTCAAACATTTTATCGAACCCTCCTAGACTTTTATATTTTTAGACTTTATATTTACCTACGATCTAGCCTTTGGAATTTCTTTAAAACTATTAACTAAGCACCAAGCACCCCCTTCTCCCTTTCTCTGCCTCAGCTTAGTCAGTTCCCATGTCTCATCTCCCATTGGAGAAAGTCTTGCTTTCTTTGGATCTCAAACTACTTGGTTACCTAGTGACACCATATTTATTATAGTATTTTTTAAATTATGATTTTGTCGTTGATCCATCCTTTACTTGTTGAGATTGGGACACCTTCCAGCTTTGCATATCCTAGATATAAGTAGAACTATATTAATTGTTGTTGTTATTTTAAATAGATTTATTAAAATGTGATTCAAGTAGCATAAAATTCATTCACACGGTTGCTATTTTTAGTATTATTCAGTTATGCAATCAACACCACTATCTAATTTTACAACATTTTTATCACCCAAAAGGGAAACTCCATACACATTTTTAGTCACTTCCCACTTTTCTCTCCTAGCCCTAAATAACCCAGATATACTTCTGTCTATAATTTTCCCTAGGCTGGACATTTTACATATGAAATCATATAATATGTGCTACTTTGTGACTATCTCTTTGACCTAGATGATGCAACAAGTATCAGAACTTCATTCCCTTAAATGAATTAAAAATATATTTCTTTAATCTCACTTGGGGATATGTTTTTCATTGATTCTGAGAGAAAGAGAGAGAGAGAGTAACATTGATGATTGATGTGAGAGAGAAACATTGATTGGTTGCTTCCAATACACTCCCAGACCAGGAATCAAACCCACAACCTAAGTATGCGCCCTGACCAGAAATGGAACCTGCAACATTTTTGGTGTACAGAACGACACTCCAACCCACTGAACCACCCAGCCAGGACAATAATATTTTTTTTTATGAATATACCAATTAATCAGTTGGTGGACATTTAGATCTTTTCCACTTTTTGGTTATTATAAATACTAGAGGCCTGATGCATGAAATTCATGTAAGAGTAGGCCTTCCCTCTCCCATCTGCTGGCACCAGCTTCCCTCTGGCACTTGGGACCCAGGCTTCCATTTGGCACCCAGGAACCAGGCTTCCCTCTGGCCACTAGCAGGCACTTGAGGCCCAGGCTTCCCTCGCAGCCCCGGCTTTATCTGTAAGGTCATCTGGTCTAATTAGCATATTATACTTTGATTGTTATAGATTGTACTACTAAAATTTGTATATAAGTTTTGGGGTAGGTACATTTTTTTCATTTCTCTTGGATATGTGGAAATTACTGAGTATATGGATGATCTATTTTTAATATTTTAACAAATTGTAAAACTGCTTTGAAATGTGGTTTTACCATTTTTATTATTTTACAACTAGGGTCCCAGTGTACAAAAATTTGTGCACTCAGAGGGAGGAGGGTCCCTTAGCCCTGCCTGTGCCCTCTCACAGTCTGGGATCCCTTGGGGGATGTCCACCGGCTGGCATTCCTGGCCAGCCAGGGTAAGGGGGTAAGGGGCTGAGGGCCGTTTTCAGGCTGGCAACATCCCCTTCAAGGTGGATGTCCCTCCCTGGGGTGCCCGGCCAGCCTGGGTGAGGAGCTGATGGCTGTTTGCAGGCTGGCCACAGCTCCCATTAACCCAATGTCCCAGCGAGGCTGGCTGGAATCAGGTTTCTGGGGTTTATTTATCCTTTATAACTGAAAATTTGTTGCCTTGAGCAAAGGCCAGAGCCAGCCTAGGCAGGCAGTTTCCTCGATCGCTGGTGCAACGGAAGCCTCCTGTTTGCTCTAGCTCCGTGGCCGCTGGCTGCCTTCTTGGCTGGGTTAATTTGCATACAGTTACTCTGATTGGCTGGTGGGCGTGTTTTGGCTGGTGGGTGTGGCTTAGGTGTAACAGAGTGAGGGTCAATTTGCATATTACTCTTTTATTAGATTAGATATACCTCAAGCACTTATGATTAAGGCCATTATTTTCTTTGGCTGATGACCTATAATTCTCATTATTCCACTAATAGATTAGACTAGTGGTGACCTGAAGTATTTTTTTAATCATTTAATAGTTCAGGCAAGTGAACATGAATGAGAGCTTGAACTAAAACAGTAAAGTAAAAATTTTATTTAAAAAATAAGTAAATAAAATATTGAGATTAATTAATAAGAAATATTGGCAAAATTATAATCCTGTTATATGTAGAAATAAAGAGGAAGAACAATGAAGGGTGCTTCTTATAGAAAGTTTATATACACAAACATATTGGGGCAAGTTAGGCCATTGCACAGTCTCTTAGGTATTTTTGATTTATATAATAATAATGATATTTATTTAAATATATTCTAGCTTATTTTTTGTTATTTGTAAAGTAAGGATGGCCATGACATATTCCTTAAGGATTTAAAGTGTGCTTTTAAAAAACATATAGGTATATTTTAATATATTTACATAATTTAATTCTTAACTACCACTGAATAAAGTTACCATTCTGTTTTTGCTTTAAAGAAAATTGCTAATATTATTTGCTCATTTTTTATGCTGTCAGTAATAAAACAAACAAAACACACAAGGCAAACAAGGCAAACACTTCACTTTTACTACTGGTTCACAACCTCCTCGAAACTTTCTGATTTGCTGGTTTTTGTACTTCAAATTTGCATTTGCTGCCTTGGTTCTTGCAGAGGGTTAGCATGGATTCTGGCATCTTAACTCTATAATTTATCAGAGATAATATCCTAATTTGTCTCTTGCTCCCAAATCTCAAAGTAACTCAGTACATTTTCTACTTGATGAGTTATTTCCCAAATCATCACTTGAGCTTTTCTGGAACATTTACCTCTTGTCCAAGCATATCTAATATAATAAAAGAGTAAAATGCAAATTGACCATTACCTGAGACACCTAAACCACACCCACCAGCCAAGCCACGCCTCCCAGCCAACCAGAGTGGCTGTATGCAAATTAGCCCAGCCAAAATGGAGGCCGGCAGCCATGGAGCTAGAGCAAACCAGAGGCTTCTGTTGCAACTGCCTGCCTAGGCTGGCTGAGCCTCTGCTCAAGGCCATGCCCACCAGCCAATCAGAGCGGCTGTATGCAAATTAACCCAGCCAAGATGGAGGCTGGCAGGGCAGCTCTGCACTGGGAGCCTCTGCGGCCAGCATAGCTGTGCCAGGTGTGTCAGTTCAGTGGGGGGGGGAGGGTCCAGCCTGGGGCATCCTCGGGGCATCCAGGAGCGCCCGTCCTGGGTCCATTGCCTGGCTTCGCCCCCCGTGGGCCTCCACCCGCGTGCAGGAGAGCGGGTTCTCCATGGGGCTTGCAGGAGCAAGTCATCTTGGGTCCGCTGCCTGGCTCCGCCCCCTGGGAGCCTCCATAGGGAGTCTAGGAGCGCCTGTCCCAGGCACTCATGGGCCCTCCGGTGGGAAACGTCCAGGCCTGCACTCACCAGCCCTCCCACCCCCCAGTGCACGAACCCTGAAGGGGCTGTGGGCAGCCTGAAAATGGCCCTCAGCCCCTGACCCAGGCTGGCCAGGCATGCCAGCAGGTGGACATCTCCCCCGAGGTGTCCCAGACTGCAAGAGGGCATAGGTCGTGCTGAGGGTCCCCCACGCCCCAAGTGCACAAATTTTTGTGCACCGGACCCCTAGTCTATATAATAAAAGCCTAAGAGGCTATTACAGCAGAACAACCAGAATGACCGGTGGCTATGATGATCACTGACCACCAGGGAGCAGACACTCAATGCAGGAGCTGCCCCATAGTGGTCAGTGCGCTCCCACAGGGGGAGGACTGCTAAGCCTAAAGTTGGGCTCACAGCTGGTGAGCACAGTGGTGGTGGTAGGAGCTTCTCCTGCCTCTATGGCAACACTAAGGAGCAGCAAGCTGAGCTGTAAGGAGAACAAGCAGGCGGGCAGTAGGGAGCAAGGGCACCCAGACTGCGAGCGAAATGGGAGCAGCCTAAGCCAGCAGACGACATTCCTTGAGGTGTCCCAGACTGTGAGAGGGTGCAGGCCATGCTGAGGTACCTCCTTACCCCAGTGCAAGAATTTTATGCACTGGGCATCTAGTGATATAATAATAGGACTCTGTTACCAGACTTTTTGATTCCTTACTCCATAAAGTCCATAGTAGTCTTCTAACAGAAGGAAATGGTGGCCTCACACTTGACCATCACTAAATCACACTTGCCTCTCAGAAAGTCAAATACTAAGATATAATAGAGTTATTTTGCTAAACTGTTTGATCTATATTTTGTAAATTACCATAGGCTTCTTACATACTTCTCATTTTTCTTAAATTTAACATGCAGTTAAAAAGTTATGCAATTTTTTTCTCTATAACATCTGCTTTTGAAATCATTATAGTTTACATTTCTTCATGGTGTAAACTGCCTTATTTTGATTTCATCACTTTTTATGTCATTTTTCCCCCGTGTCAATATGATTAAGGTTATTTTTAGAAGTAGCATTTCCAAACAACCTTTGGTAATGTCTTATAAACACATTTTGGGTTCCAATTTCCACTCAGATAAAACCTTTTTCTTTACAGCTTTTCTTCTCCATTCATCCCCACACCGACATGCAAATTCCAGACATATATAGTTCCTCTTTAATATATTTAAGTGCATATAGTGGGACTCTTAGTTTTCCTTGTTATTTGCTTTCCTACTCTTTATACACTATGAATTGTATAATCTCTAACTATAGTTTGAATCCAATTTCCTCATTCGTTATGTGGCTGAATTAAAGAGTAGCACAATTATTGTCATTCAGAAGGAGCATGGAAACAGGGACCCTCCTTTGGAGGTCTCTAAGACTAGTGATAATGAACCATGACACAGGCACCATTGCACTGGGTGCATCTCCCAGCTAAGTGCAGCCTAGCAAAATTGGTTTGGACATGTATAAATGTCTATTACACTGAGCTAATGATACAGTAGGCTGATATCTATATAATATTTCACATTCTGTTGCCTGGGATACTGCCCTAAAAATGTTGTCACAAGAAGGGAGAAAGAAAATAAGAAATTTATATATGTACTAAACAGTATTTTTTCATCAAAACAAAAAGTTAATTTTAGCTCTTACATATGTATTATGTACAACAAATGACCATAAACTGTATGCTATTCAACCAGATTTCCCAAATATTAACTTTTTTCTATATTACATTTGCTCTATCATTCTAAGTTCATGCATGTATGTAACTTCTTTTCTGAACCATTTGAAAGTAGGTTACAGACTGATGCGCCTTTATTCCCAAATAATTCAGTATGCTTTTCCTTCAAACAAGGACATTCTTTTGCATCTACAAACAGCTTTAAAATCAGGAAATGAATGATCTAATCTAAGAGATTTTTTTTTTCAAATGTCCTAAAATGTCCTCAGAGGACTTTTCTGTGTCTAGTATCCAACCCGGGATCTTAGCTGTCAGATCTCATAAATCTCGTTTAATCTAGACAGTTCCTCGATCTTTGTCGTTCATGACCATAACATTTCTGAAGAGTGCAGACCAGTTATTTTGTAAATATCCTTCAATAGGGTTTTTGATGTTTTCTTATGGGTTAACTCAGGATATACATTTTGAGAAGAATAATATGGACTTCATCTTCTGTTATCATAGCCTAAATCAATAATGTATGTAAAAGTAAAATATAAATTTATATCCCAAACCAAGGGTTAAGTATTAAAAGGATTATTACTTGTTTTAACCTCCTGTCCCTCTCTCTGTCCTTGTCCTATAGAACATGGGGTGCTCCCATGGAGAAGTAGCTCCAGGTTCAATGCCTCACTGAGAAACAGCGGTGAAGTGGGAGGAAGTATCTTGTTTACTGTGAGAGACACTTGAAAACACCAGCATTACAACCACCAAGGGGCTCCTATCTTTCCTTCTCTGGCTCCCTTTCCATTTCTGTTCACATAGGCATCTAATTTAATAAAAAAAGAAACAGGCAAATTGGTGTCACTCCACTATGCCCCAAGCCACACCCACCAGCCAATCAGAACGACTATATGCAAATTAACCCAATCAAGTTGGCGGCAGGCAGCCATGGAGCTGGAGCAAGCAGGAGGCTTGGTTGCCCCAGCAATGGAGGAAGCCAAGCTTCCTGCCTGCCCTGGCTGGCTGTGGCCTCCACTCAAGCCAACAAAGTTTCAATAAATAAATAAATCCCAAATACCTGCTTCCAGCCAGTCTTGCTGGAAGCTTGAGTCACTGGGGGCCATGGCCAGCCTGCAAACAGCCATCAGCCCCTCACCAGTCAGGCCACACCCTCATGGGTGAGGGTCCCCATTGTGGGGCTTGACCAGACTGAAAACAGCCATGAGCCCCTCACCCAGGCTGGTTGGGCATCCAGCGGGACCCCCACCCTGATCCGGGACACCTTTCAGGGCAAACCAGCTGGCCCCTACCCATGCACCAGGCCTCTATCCTATATAATAAAAAGGTAATATGCAAATTGACCCTAATAGAAGAATGACTGAAAATGACTGGTCACTATGACATACACTGACCACCAGGGGGCAGACGCTCAATGCAGGAGCTGCCTCCAGGTGGTCAGTGCGCTCCCACAGGGGAGCTCTGCTCAGCCACAAGCCAGGCTGATGGCTGCCAGCACAGCAGTGGTGGTAGGAGCCTCTCCTGCCTCCTCAGCAGCGCTAAGGATGTCCGACTGCAGCTTAGGCCTGCTGCCTGCTGGCAAGTTGACATACCCTGAGGGCTCCCAGGCTGCCAGAGGGATGTCTGACTGCCAGCCTAGGCCCAATCCCCTTAGGAGCGGGCCTAAGCCAGCAGGTGGACATCTTCTGAGGGGTCCCAAACTGCGAGAGGGCACAGGCCAGGCTGAGGGACCCCCCCACCACCCCCTCCCACCCCAAGTGCACAAATTTTTGTGTACCAGGCCTCTAGTTCTCTAGTTTCCCTTTGAATTCCATTTTGATGTCTGCTTCCAGACCTAGACTAAAGTGGGGCACTGCTATTCTACTTGAAACTTTGAGGACAATTAGAGGAAAAATAATTTTCACCTGTGCCTGAAAAGCAGGGCACATTACTGAAATAGGCAAATTTTCTGGCAAAAATAAAAAATTCTAAATACCCCTCCCTGCACCAGTCCAAACCATTAGGCTTTGAAGCCATAGTCAACCATTTGCATTCCAATGAGAGCAGAGAATGTCAACTCCATCCCAGAGAGAAAAACCAATCAGGGCAGGGATGGAGTGATGGAACAGAATCCTCGGGGAAGGAAAGGAGAATGGAGGATGCATCCAGGAGTTTACCATGATAACAAGTGTCCCCTTAAGCAAGAAGAGTGAGGTTTATTGATTTTTTCTATTAGTTGATACTAAGAACAATGATTAAGAATGAGAGGAAAACATTCACTCCCCTGAAGGATATTCTAATAGGGCTTCTCACATTTCCAGTTCTTAAATGAAGATGGGTAATGATCCCTCATATTTCATTCTCACAGTGTTATGTAAACAACTACGAGATTAGCCCGCCTGGAGTTGCAGCCAATCACAGCAATTTTCTGTAGCAAAGATTCTATCTGATGCATGAAAAGCACATGGCCTTTTAAAGATGGAAGAGCCAGCCATCCCCCCGAGCTCCTGTTGGCTTGACTCTTTGGTGATGTTTGGAAGGCAGATGGTGTGGCCAGAATGCCTACAGTGCCACTGGCACAGCCTCGGGGGACAGCCCTGATGGCCTTTGTCAGGAGTCACAGTGCCTCTGGCAATCTCTTAGGTACTGAATGGTGGTGTGGGAGGCAGGGAGTGAAAAGGCAGGAACATTTGATTTATGTCTGCATTTATTGAAAACAAAAGGTACAGTTATGAAGACCTGAAGAATACATCCTCATCCATCTAATTTAAAACCATACCAGCTGGGCAGATAAATCACTATGTAATCCATATCACTGCTATCAGAATATTTTAAGGAAATGAGGAAAGACTGGGTATGTTTCTATTCATTAATTCTCTCTTTCCTATACACACACACACACAAATGCTGAATTTACTATAATTAGTTGTTCTCTACAGAAAGCTTCATTTATTAGAGCTGCCATTAAACAAGTGAAGTACAAATTACAAGTGACATTGATACAATCATAATTGCTCCTTCCTGGCTGACAGAGATATTTTCTGAGAGGAACCTGCATTTCTACAGATGGCATGGAAAGAAAATGAGGCCTGCAGAACACGCCATTATTCCTGCGAGGCCCTCAGTTCATTAGTTGAAGCAGCCAAGTCTTCACGAGCCGCAACTGATCAGCAAATGGGAAATGAGCAAGAGTATAAATTCCCAGCAAACCAAATCATTAACATTTGCCGCCTGCATCCTGGAAACACAGCAAATCAAATGTGTCATCATTTATCAAGACAAAATATCATTACTAATTGGGATTAATTTGCTGCTGTGGGATTGCTGACCTTTGCTGAAAGAAAATAAAACTGCTCGTTAGCTGTCTTCATTTAATTTTCCTTGAAGGAGGGAGAGGGGAAAAGGAAATTTGTCTTGGGGAGTATGGAAGGCCTGTGTGGGGCATTCTTATCTTTCAAACAGCTACACATTCCAAAGTCAAAAAAGAAATGAGAAAACTTGCTGCTATGCCACTGCCAGTTGATTTTTTGGAATGCTAGCTAGGTTTGTGCCCAGCGATCACAGTGCCTCTCATTGTCACTGTCTGCGATTTGACACTGTCTTGGGAAAAAAATAGAAAAATTGCCAGTGTAGAATTTTATACCATTTGGTTTACAAACATGAAAAAGCAAGCACCATTACATGGGAGCAGCTGAGGAGTTATTTGTGTGCGCTAATTTAAAGGGGGTTCAAAAATATAACACATGCGACGTCTGGGCATCCCCAGTGACTCCACATGTGGCTGAGGTCTACCTGGAATCACTGATTTAATAATGGTGATGATGATCTTTTACTCTTCACAGCCACCAGTGTTTTTCAGGGCTGAGAAATGTATGTGCTTTGCAAGATAGCTATCAATGCCTGAGTCAGAATTCTTGTCCTTTAGACCCTGAAAAAAACCTGTGGATCCTGAGCATTCAGCAGTGGACTAAAATCAACAAGTCAACCACTGACTGAGTTTTCAAAACATTAGAGTATCATTTATCTTGATTACTGAGATTTTTGGTATCCTCTTAAATTTTGCCCCAAAGCAAATGCCTCACTTACCTCACCCTAGGAGTGTCAGACATGGTTTAAGGTTAAATTATTTACTCATCACAACTAATAAGAAGATAAATGTGAATAGCCTCTATGGGTCAAAACTTAGCAAGCAGTGCAGCCAAGATTCAAAACCAGACTGATGCCTGACTCCAGCATCTATGCTCTTTACTCTGTTATTCCTCTTTGCTACCGTTGGTGAACTGGAAAGGGTGAAGATGTGGGTGAACCATGCCAATAAGCAGTATATGAGGTCATGGGAATTTTAAACACACACACACACACACACACACACACACACATCTGAAACAATTAGATGCCAGGTGATGCCTAGTCAAAATAAAAATATGTGTAGATGAACCAATTTATGAACCAATTAAAGGTAAGGAAACCCAAAACACCAAATGCCTTAATTGAAGAGAGCTATACTGAGCACCGCATTAACACACCTGCAAGTCAGGGCCAGCCACGTTCTAAGAGATGTCAGACTGGAGTTCTGGGTCAAAGGAGAAAGGAGAGTGGGCCACGTGTGCTGTCCAGGCCTGGATGAATCCTATTTCTAGTCAATCTATTCTGGGAATTTACCAATCTCTAATCCAAAACTGCCTTTGCTTATTTTCCTTATAGCGTGAGCTAATGTTTGCAGTCGTATGGAGCATATTAATGTTTATGCTAAAATGTTTTAAAATAATTTTCTCCTTTAATTAGAGAAAACATGCTTAATAGTTTGGCACTATGATGTGCTTAGCAAATTCTTTGTGTGACTTTTTAAAAATTATGTGGGTGGCACATAGAGTCTGAGTGGGAGGAGGGAGGCAGGAGTGCCAAACCATGCCATTGCTTTAAATTCTGATTTAAACAAATTATAAGTTTCCTAGAATTTGTGCCAATTCATAGTTCTGTGTAATGGAGAGACCCAAATGCAAGAGTCATGGTAGCAGCCCTTAAAGAAGATGTTGGGTGAGGAGGCTGTTCTGAAGAAGGGCTGTGAGTAAGTGAACCTGTGTGTACTTTGTGGAGACCTGCACAGGAGCGTAGAGAAGGCGGGGAGGTTTAAGAGACCTGCAGCCCACCCTAGCCGGTTTGGCTCAAGGATAGAGCATCAGTCTACAGACAGGAAAGTCCCAGGTTTGATTCCAGTCAATAGCACAAATCCAGGTTATAGGCTCTGCTATCAGTAGGGGGTGTGCAGGAGACAGCTGATCAATGATTCTCTCTCAGCATTGATGTTTCTCTCTCTCTCTCTCTCTCCCTTCTTCTCTAAAATCAATAAAAATATATTTAAAAAAATAAAAAGAGACCTTCAGCCCTCACCAAAAAGAATGCTCCTGCAAACCATGTCCAACCACATCTTCAGGAAGCTGAGCTGATGGCTCTGCGATGATTAGTTAAAAATACCTGGATTTTTAAATCAGCTCAAGAGACTCATTACTGAATTATCTTTTCATTCTTACTTGAATCCAAGCTTCAATCTTGTTAATGTCGGCATCCTCAGCATCTAACTCCAGTCCGTATGAGTCGCCTGGTTTTGACCACATTCCTTTGGGCTTGCCACTGACCACTCTTGGTATTTTTATCTTGTTCTGGATTTCAGGATTTTAGATTGCTAGTGACCAGTTTTGACTGCTCAGAGGAAGACTTTAATAGTTAATTCATAATCATATACAACATTTAAAAAAATATCCCTAACCTAGCCTAGCTATTCATCTCTGTCTGATAGAAGTAGTTTTAATCAAATATAATATCTATAGAGACATCAATTTTATTAACTGTACCTTCTAGGACTCAGAGGTTTTAGTTAACATTATGTGACTAAATATTATGTTGCCTCTTTATGAATCCCTGTACTTCTACCCTAAATATTATATAGCAATGTTTCTTATTGGGGAGTTGAGAAATAAAGACATAATTTTAAAACAACCAAAGTGCATACAAATTTACTAAATCTCCCAACATTCCAAATTATTATAGATACTAGGGGCCCGGTGCACAAAAATTTGTGCACTGGGGCGGTGGGGAGGGTGTTTCCTCAGCCTGGCCTGTGCCCTCTCACAGTTTGGGACCCCTCTGGGGATGTCCACCTGCTGGTGGGCCTGGCCAGCCTGGGTGAGGGGCCAATGTCTGTTTGCAGGCTGGTCAAGCTTCCCAGTGGAGACCCTCACCCCAGGGGGTGTGGCAAGCCTGGGTGAGAGGCTAAGGCCAGTTTTCAGGCTGGCCACAGCTCCCACTGACCCTCCGGGCCATCCGCCTGGGAAGCGATGGGGTGGCGCTGGCCACCCCATCGACCTCCCAGGAGGGGGCCGCGGGGTCTCGCCGGCTCGTCCCCACGCCCCTGAAGGCTTCTCCTCCTGGGAAGGCATCGGCCAGCCCAGGGCGCCAGATGCCTTCCCAGGATGGAGGCTCCCAAGATGGCGGAGGCAACAGCCCCAGAGAAGCCGCACACCAGAGCTGCGGCCTCCACCATCTTGGCTAGGCTAATTTGCATATAGTCATTCTGATTGGCTGGTGGGCGTGGCTTAGGCCATCCAGAAGAAATGGTTAATTTTAATATTATGCTTTTATTAGTTAAGATAGCTCCAAAATGTTATTTGTCAGCATCTTTCTAGCAGGAGTTGCTAGTGATCCTGTAGCTAAGAGCTCAGTCAATGCCCTGGTGCTTTCAGTCCATAGGGGTCTTCCTGGGTGGGGGTGGGGGTAATTGTATGCAATGGATGGGAAACAGAGGCCATTTTGCCTGTAGAATTTTACCAGATGTTTTGATCTCATGATGTGTAGCTCAAAGGAGGAAGCTTTAACATGTATGTGGGCTCAGCCTCTCCAGACTACAATACTGTTGACAGTCCTCTACTGGTTTTATCTTCCCACCCACCAACATATCTTCACCTTATTACCCTCATTCCAGCAGAGGAAATAAGGGATGGTAAATTCTGCTCTATGTCTGGGATTATTTTATCTGGTGATCTTCTGGGCCCTTGAAAATCCTGAGGTTAGTAGCTCCCACACTCAGATTTTGAAGACTTTTTGATTCTGTAATTTTCAGGTTTCCTGGCATAAGGGTACTGTCCAGAGGCACACGCTTTCCATACCCCTCCCCTGCAATCCAGTGCAAATAACTGAGGCAACAAGGCAATAGGAGATTGCATAGCCCCGATCCTCCCACCCCCTGCACAAACATGTGAAGGTCAAGCACTACAACTCCAAACTCTACAGACCCTTCAGGAGAAAAAGTTACAATGATGTTAGAAGATAGTAATATGCACCACAAAGGAATTGTTTAAGGAAGAAATATGTAAAAGAGGCAGGACCAGATTGAGAGTCAGGTCTTCTGTAGGCCTGGTTTCACTCAGCACCCTGGGTGTCTTGCTGAGCTCAGCACCCCTCTTCCACTCGCAGCAGTCTCCATGCCTCTGCCCAGCTCAGTGTACTTGTTCCTTGCTATTAATCCTCCAGGTCTCACAGAATCCTTTCGACTCCTCTGCATTCTAGCCATTTCATGCCAAGGCTTTTTCCATTCTAATGAGAAATATTGTCTGCTGTCATTGCTGGCTTTGTTGGTTTGTTTTGTTTTGGCTCATGTTCATTGAATTTCTGATTTCTCTCTTCCATATATTTGCTTCCTGTATATCCATACAGGAGACAGTGTGAGAAAGCGTGACAGCTTATTTCCCCTCTCTGTTTGTTATCATGTCGGGCTGTAGCTACTAGCCAAGTAGTTTGCTCTGTTTCTCCATCTTGCCCCTAACAAAAGAGCTCAAGTCATTTCATAAGCTCTCTCTAGGTCTCAGGATGACAAAGTCACCATTTACCCAGATCCTTCACCTCTCTTCTCCCTGACAACCATGGTCATCCTGAACCATCATGTGTTTCTGTGATTGAACTATTTGCTCAGATCTATCTTTCTCTCATGCTGGATGCATGTATATGCAATGAGAGTAGCTGCTCCTCTGCTTCCATAGTTTTTAAAAGGATAGAACTATATTTTTCTTACAATACTTATTTTTATTGACTTCAGAGAGGAAGGGAAGGGAGAGAGAGAGAGAAACATTAGTGATGAGAGAGAATCATGTGAACCTCCTGCATGGCCCCCACTGAGGATTGAGTCCCAAACCCAGGCATGTCCCCTGACCAAGTGTCAAACGTTAACCTCTTAGGTCATAAGTTGATGTGCAACCACTGAGCCACACTGATAGAGCAGGAGAAAACTATCTTGAGTAGACTGCTACTCTAGCAGACAAAAAAATAACAACACATACCCAACAATTTCCTTCTTTATGATTTTTGTCAATGTACCTAATTTAAATGTTTCCCTTCCTAATACAGGGTGTCCCACCAGTATCACTGTGCACACATATACATCTCATTGTGTTGACAAGATTCAGAAGCACAGAAATGCTGACTCAGGATAAAAGCCATAGCTGACCATTTCCGGTCTTGCACATCTAATATATGTACTAATTAGAGGCCCAGTGCACCAAATTTGTGCACAGGTGGAGTTCCTAGCAGCTGCCAGCTGCCAACCTGGTCCTTCCTGCATTCCACACTGTGCCCTGCTGGTTAGTGCACACCACAGTGAGAGATCAAAGTCCAGAGGGGACACTTTGCATATTAGGCTTTTATATATATAGATTCTCTTGCATCTTTTCAGTAAAGAGATCATTACATACAAGTAGCTTGCAAACCCCCTGAAGACAGAGAATATACCATATGCTTTTTTTATTTTTAAATAATTATTTATTGTTGAAAGTATTACATATATCCCCCTTCTCCCCCATTAACTTCCTCCAGCCTACTCCCATTCCCTCATCCCTGTCCCAGGCCTTCAGCACCCTGTTTTCTGTGTCCATAAGTTATGAATTTAAGGTCTTTGGTTGATTAGCTCCCACTCACCCACCCTCCCCTGCTTTCTCTCTGAGATTCCACACTCTGTTCCATTCCTCCACGTCCATGTATGTTTTTGTGGTGGTTTTCTTTTGCTTTTTTGTTTTGTTTTGTTTTTTAATATATTTTATTGATTCTTTACAGAGAGGAAGGGAGAGAGAGAGAGAATTAGAAACATTGATGAGAGAGAAACATTGATCAGCTGCCTCCTGCACACCTCCTAATGGGGTTGTGCCCACAACCAAGGTACATGCCCTTGACCAGAATCGAACCTGGGACCTTTCAGTCCACAGGCTGATGCTCTATCCACTGAGCCAAACCAGTTAGGGCTGTTGTTCTGTTTTTAATCTGAGGGCTAAACATTATATGAGGACCTAGGAGGCTTCAAAGTATTTTTTTTGATTACTTGAACAATTAAATAATTTAACTCATCTGACTAAGGTGGTTCATTCAGAGCTCAAAAAGAGAAGACCATAAAATTCCAATATGAGCCCACCCTTCCCCATCCCATCCTGATATGAATGATTTTACGATCCTACAGATGTCTGGGACTAATTCTTGACTGAATAGTTTACAGTGTTTTATGGTAGGCAATATCACATGTTTTCTTTTTCTCAACTCTCTTTCTTTTCCCCACTTCAAGGTAATGATCCCTGAATTCATAACACCTCCTGTTTCAAGGTAATGATCCCTGAATTCCCATCTCCACCAGATTTTACTCATTTTTCTATTCCATGTTTTCTTTAAAGGAGCTTGTACTTTTTATTTTCCTATGCCTATTTCTATCTTGTATTCTCTTTTATTTTGTATAATTGAAAATAAAAAATATTGATGATTTGGCAAGTAACACTTCAAACCCCCTGGTTAAATTCTGGGATCTATTTTTTTCACTCCAAAAGTATTTTTCTGCTTTATCTCCAGGACAACCCCTAAGAAATTGGTAAACGGATGAGAAGAGATTGAACTGCCACTCAAGCACGCCCACCACCACACCCTGTTCTTCCATCTCAAGGATGAGATGACATTATTCATGGTATTTTGTAATAACACTCCAGACTTAGCTCCAGAGGGCAGAACTCTATCTAAACAAGTTCTTTTGTCCCACGTTCACGTTTATAGTAGCATAAAAAACACTCAAAGGCTACAAGAAGGCAGCAAATAATATCTTGAAATATCATAGGGAATCTTGGCAGCAGTAAAATGCACTCAGTCTTCCAAACAGATATAAAGCCATTCCTCAAAGAAGCAGACAGATTTATAGGATTAGTAGATGCTGATTAGGCTTTAGAAAGGCCTACTCAAATAGAGTAACATAGTGCTTTCTCAGGCAATATCTTAAAGGGACAGTGGTCTGGAGAAGTTGAAACACATCTTAGCCTGAATTCTCCTTACTCCCTCCCCCATCTTGTTTAAGTGTTTTGGAACTTTATAACAAGCTACATGTTACTGGAGATAGAGACCTATTGATCTAAAAACTCTATCTAATCTAAAGAGAGTTTTATTTTGTGTGTGTAAAAATAACCACACTTCATGTAAAAATCCAAATTTGTAGTTTTTTTGTGTTTTCTTAATAAAAAGATGGTATGGCAATACCACGGGGCAGTAGCTTCCTCATTTGGGTGGCTCTTGTCTAGTTCACCATAGTGCTAACCCTCTTTTACTATATTTCACTTCATTCATTTAAGTAACTTGTTTGAACTTTGAAGACATTTGCAATATCTGCCTTAAGCCTTCTGAGAGATAAAGGTTAATCTATTCAAGATAAATCCCTTGCAAGCTGGCCTCCTAAAATTCCACAGACACTGGGTGCACCCCAGTGCTTATAGCAATTGATGGTGGTCTGGATCTCAATCCACTTCTGATCTGGAAAAAATATGGCAGTTGCTTCCTCAACCATGGATATTGATAAGTTCGCTATTACCTTGTCATATCATACAATAGCAACTACAAGAACTGCAAGGCTTGAGACTAGTCCTTTGATTGTGTTGGTGGTGGTGGGGGGAAATGGGAGGGGGATAGGGGGGTTGTTCTCACTCTCAACCAGGAAAGTTTAACTGACATGATATGGTCAAAAACATAATATTACTAGGCTATGTGATTATCATATCTTGTCCCTTCATCGCACCAGTATTGGCTGGTGTTCTTGTCATAAAACTTAAAAGTTTACAAGGATTAGGATCTCATGCCCAAAGCTTGAGGCTTATCTTGTTAGATATATCTCCCAGCCCTACCTAGCAAGTGCAGGCAATAGGGTCTCATATATCTGCTACTAGTACTTCTCTTGCCTCCTTTGATTTTCTCTGAAGACACTGCTACAGCAGGTTTCATGAGTGTGTTCCTTGGCTCTTTACCCTTATTCCCATGACAGTTGGTACTAGGCATCTTACCAAGGACCCATCATGGACTTTTAGTATAAATAAAAGATTAATGATCAAAGTCCTATGTTGTAGATAGGATAAGTCTTGGGGTGGCTAGTTATTGGAATGGCCCATTGCTATCATGGAAACTAGTCCATGAAGTCCTGAGAAATGGGAGATTTACAGGGACTAAGAAAAGCTAAATTGACTTCCTAGATTTATTAATAATGGCCTTAGAGAGAGTCACTCAGAAAGAACTGAGCTCCTTTGAGACAAATTTTGAACCATGGGCCCTGCTAAACCACACACTCACACATGCACACATAGAAAATGGAGATGGACTCACCAGATGTTCACCAAAGGACTGATTAGTCGGTATAAGACAGAGATGATATTAGTGAAGTGTGAAGACTATCTATAAGACAGAGGAAAAGAGGGATAAAGAGTCCCTGGGAGGGATTCTAGCTGACCACTTCCTGAGACTCCAGAATCACTGACTGACTGAGAGGCTGGTGCAGACACACAGGCAGTCCAAGTGCGAACGCCTCCACAGACTATTTATGTACTGGATGCACAATTAAATTTTGTGAGGTAACACCAGAAAACACAAGATTGTGCTCCTCCACAGCGATGAGCTTCCTCAGATATTATATCATGATGATGGTGTTGCCATCCAATTCCAGAAATGATAGAGGGAGAGATGATGGCCATTTTAGTATCTGCTAGTGGATTCTACCCTGCTTCTGGTCCCCTTACCCTCTTGCCAGACTCCGTGAAAATATACCACCAGTACAGGCCAATGAAAATGACAGTCAGCAGGCGTCTTTTAGAGGCTAAGCAAGGCATTCCTCGCCTCAAATGACACAGGCTCCTCAGTCATGGAAAAGGCTTAGGAAGCCCTGGTTGATCATTGCTTAACATTCCAGCCACAGACAAAAATACCGGTTCACTTGCTTTTGTCTTGACAATGTACTCCTCCAGGATATTCTTACAAATATCAGTGCCCATTATTTATAAATACTGACCCTTTTTTTTAGAGTCCCCATAAGAGCATCCATGGTTTCTCTGCCTCTCATTCAAAATTAGTACAATTTGAAATGGAACAAGTTGTTAACATAATGAAGCACACCATGTGGTTAGAAGCCATCTTGGGGAGGTAGACTGCCTGCAGGAATGACCTCTCTGAAAATAAGTGGAATTTCTTCAAAGTTCAATGAAACTAGATACAGCCCAAGATTCCTGGTGGACAGATACAGTTATAATCAGGTCTCCTAACCTGCCTTCCCCATTATGCTTTTAAGTCTTGTTTTTCTCAAAATCCTATAAAATCCTATAAATTCTTATCTATAAATTATACTGACCCCTTTAATATTTTCCTTTTTGTAGGTAGAATACCCCTCCTATGTAGGATACCGTCTTAGATTTAGTGGTTGTATAAAATGTAGACATGCTGTATGTTGGGGGAAACATTGATGTATTTAAATGCTACCTCTGAGGCAAATGCTAGATGCCTTCATATCTTACGGGAATGTTTATAGTGGTAATGAGAAGGTGGTGTTTAATGCAACATGTTAACAGAAATTCAAGAGGAACACTGAAAGTTTGTGTTTATTCTGTCTTGAAAATAGCTACATTAGGGCGTATTCAGTTCCTGTTCTCCAGGCCTGCAGCTGAGGGCTAGCATGTGAAGACACTAATTCTCACACCCTTATAAATACCTTGAGGGCTCAGTAAGACACCCAGAAAAAGAGGAATGGGGCTTAGAGTCTTCTAATTTAAATATAAAGGTATGTTTTTCTACTCAATTCCTCAAACTGGTAAAAAAAAAAAAAAAAAAAGGAACTATCAGTAATATATTTCAAATGTTTAATGAATTTGCATAGCTGATTCAATTTACCAGCAAAATTTTAAGTAATCAAAATTAAATTATTTATAAGCCAGAAAAATGTGGGTAATAAATTCTTAGAAACTGAAAATAAAATACACGATAATATTGAAACTGTTATATAATCTGTTCGACTATATACCCTTTTATATCTAAAAATTGCTTTTTAATAACCTCCTCAGCCAGTGTCATTTGCTATTTGTTCTTAAACTATAGTTTCATCCTCTTAATTACTTTCATAACAGATAAGGTAAATCTTAAAACTGGGTCACTCAGTTTTTGTTTGTTTTTTTTTTTTTTTGCCTGTCTCCTCCCATTTCAAAATATGTGTCTCTTTACAGCCCCACATTCATGAGTTTATAGGTTGGTTTAACATGGGGTGGTGGCAGCACAAAATCATCTTTTCTCTGAACACACATCCACACATACACGCACATGTGAGTGCAGAAGAAAGGAAGGAGAGGGAGAAAAGGAAGAGAAAGAAGAAAGAAAAGAAGGGGAAAAAAGGAAATATACTAGTTGCTTTTACTAGTACATAAACCTCTTTTCCAAACATTCATGTCATTACAATTATCATACCTAATGCGTATTAGAATTGGTATTACTAACCCTATTAATCATTGTTAGAAAATCAAGCAGTAAAGACTCGAAGTGAGAATAATGATAAAATTGCTTTGATGGTCTTGATAATGTTCCAAAGAACAAAGTCAGTGGTTTTATGTAACGAAGAGTAAATGTTTTGAGTATCCTGAGAACCACCACCATTTTTTGTTACCATCACCTTCTTTTCATTTTCAAGGTGCTTGAAGATCTGTTTGACTAGTACAGAAATTGCTACTATTACCAAATGGGAAAACAAAGGGAGAAATCAAACAAATGTGTGTGTTCTTTATTTTAGCCTTGCTAGAATCCCCAAATCCTTCTGATTTTGTTTCTCTTTTGGTTTGCAGGCAGCCTCAGTGAATCAGATCACAGGCAGCCACTTGAGACTGAATTAATCATTCATATGCTTTTTGAAATCTATTAAATGAATAAGGGAGGGAGAAAAAGCAAACAAAGTGTCTGCTCAGTTCTTAGCAATTGGCCATCTGCCAAATGTGTCTGATGTCACCCTCAGTGGACCAGCAAGCCCTTCTGAGAGCTTTCAGTTGCCATGTTAGCCCTTAAGTACCCTATTTAATTGTCAATAGATTAATGTGGTACTTTGTTCTTTGTACCTTTGTATATCTGGGCCATCTGATGTTAACCACACAGGTTATACAGACTGTGAGCAGGAATCCTGGGAAAGAAACTGGGAGAGGCTCGTGAAGAAATCAGGTGTGGGTGTGGCAAAAACATAAAATAGCAAAATAGCACATAGACCTCTCTGCAAAGTAACAGTGAATTGAAAGAACATTCTAGAGAAGATGGAGATGGATGAAGAGAACATAATGGTATCGTTTGGTCGTAAGGCTACAGGATATAGAAATTGAGTGGATACTCCTTGGCATGTGAGTGCGCCCAGAGAACCTGACATCAGTGTTGCAAGTTGATGTAGTCGGGCAAGAGTAAGAAAGTAATAGGGGCTTTCAGAGGCCCTTTCAAAGACTGTTAAGACTGTTACTATGTTACCATTTTGGTTATGATATTTTAGTAAAGTTCTATAAGATGTTATTATTGCAAGAAAATGTTAAAAGATTATATGGGATCTCTGTACTATTTTAATGCATGTGAACCTGGGATCATTTGAAAACAAAAAGTTACTTAGTGGTAATAAACAGGTGGCTCATGAGAGATAGTTTTCTCACTTCATTGGTTTTTAAAATTTAGCCTCCATGCTTATGGTTCCTAATTTGTTATTCTGGTCCTTGCCTCCCTTTTGATCCAGATATTCATTTTCAATTGCCTGCTACTTGGGTAACATTCTGTACTTTCATGTCAAAGGGTCCATAATTAAGTTATCATCATTCATAACTCCTCCAAAAACAAACAACCTGTTTCCTCCTCTTTTTGAAGGTTCTTGCTCTGTGAATGGAAGCAGAAACTCCCCTTATTCTTGGTCCAAACTCTCCCAACAACCAATCATATTACAAGAGCTACAGCTTTCCCCCCCACCCAAGATGCCTCTGCTGATTCTTCTATGACACTAAGTTTACTAGTTAAACTATTGTCAGAGCCTTCTTTGTGGTTCTGTCTTGTCTGATTCTCCCCATTAAGCAATTCTCCTCTGTCTCACAGCTATGATGAAGGCTCTGACTTGCTCAAGACCATTCTTTGACTCTCCATCATTCAGGGAGAGAAGGCCAGGCTCCTCAACCTGCCTACCATGCTGGGCTCTCTATCTCTTACTCTGTCTCTATCTCAACTACTCTTTCTACTCTTGCTACTTACCTATTCACCCATAGGTACCAATCAAAATGGAAGACTTTCTGTTTCTTACACATTTATCTGTTAATGTTTTTGCTCTTTCCTCTGGCTGCATGCCTAAGTTTTCATCTCTTTCAGTCAAAATTCTTTCAAATGGAGATCAAAATAGGTCAATGTGTCAGCGAACACTGTAACTCTCCATGGGCATAACGGATGTAGACACTGGGTAGGGTTTCCTTTCGGAGAGGCAATGATAACAGTACTGATGTATAGCACAACTGTCCAGATAGACTCCCAACCCAGCAGAAAGTATATCTGTGTGTGCTGGAGTGCAAGGCACATCTTGTGTTAAATAGAATCAACTTATGTGTCTGGTGGAGTGCCAACAACTAAGGGAAGGACAAGTAAGATCTAATAAAAAACTAATCATGTACAACTTTCACCAGATTTTGTTTTAAGATCACATCAATATCCTTCTTATATGTGTCACACTTCGGCACCACATTTTCACAGGATAGTCCTCTCATGGCTCTTCTGTTTTCCAAAGTACAGTGAAACAAGGCTGGTAAATGTAGTGCATCTTTATGGACAGTGTGGAGTGATCTAGATTCAGGGATGGTTAAATCCAGTTGGGCTAAGCATAGCTGTAGGAATATCTTGCTCTATGCTCTTCGACCCTGCTTCCCTTTATTTTGACTGTATTTTCAGATGGGTTTCTCTATTTGGTGATAAAAACAACTACTAGAAGCTAGAATCTAATCTAATAAAAGAGTAATATGCAAATTAACCATCTCTCCCAGACACCTAAGCCATGCCCATCAGCCAAGCCAAGCCCACCAGCCAATCAGTGACTATATGCAAATTAAGCCAGCCAAGATGGTGGCTGGCAGCCATGGAGCTAGAGTAAACAGCAGTCTTCCGTTGCAACTGCCTGCCTAGGTGGGCTGAGCCTCTGCTCATGGTAACAATGTTTCAATTATAGAAGCCACGGAGCTGAAACAAATAGGAGGCTTCCTTACCTGCCTAGGCCTCAGCTCAAAGCAATAGTGTTTCAATTATAGAAGATAAATAAACCCCAGAAACCTGATTCCAGCCAGCCTCACTGGGATCTTGGGTCAGTGGGAGCTGTGGGCAGCCTGAAAGCCTGAAAATGGCCCTCAGCCCCTCACCCAAACTGGCCACACCTCCATGTGGTGAGGGTCCCCACTGGGGTGCTTGGCCAGCCTGCAAACAGCCATCAGCCCCTCATTCAGGCTGGCCAGGCAAGCCAGCAGGTGGACATCCCCTGAGGAGTCCCAGACTGCGAGAGGGCACAGGCCAGGCTGAAGGACCCCCCCAACTGCACAAATTTTTGTGCACTGGGCCCCTAGTATCTTATATTATACCTTCATGATTTCCTGAACAGAATACATATTGTCATACTTGCCTTTAATTCTCTGTGTTGATCTGTTTGGACAACTTCTACCACTTATGTTCTTCTTTTAATTATAGTTTGTGTAAAATTATAACATTACAAACAGCTCATTAAGTCTTTACAATGACATTGATTTAAGCACTATCATTCCTCACATTTTACCAGTAAGAAAACTGAGTTTTAAATATTCTCAATTAATTTGCCCAAGGTTCCTCAGCTAGCAAATAGTGCCTAATAATTTGAACTTAGATGGTCTAGTCCCAAATCCCACATACTTAACAAGTGCTCTACTATCTACCTGACAGTTTAATCATTTGGAAAATTAGGATAATTATGACTACCCTTCTTTCCTTAGAGGAATGTTGTACTTATAAAAATAAAAAAAGGTACGTAATTATGCCAGAAAAGTACTTTTGAATGTATGGGATTATTACTTTTCTATAATTCAGTTTAAACATCATCTAATATTCATTTACTTTCTTATGAATAATGAAATGTAAATGTTATTATTATTATGCAATATACATAAAAATTCTTACAATTCAATAAGACTGTAACGATTTTTTAAATGGACAAACAAGTTGAAAAGACACTTCAGAAAATAATATCTATTAGTGGTTAATAAGCATGTAGATAAATAATCAACATTATTAATCATTAAGGAAATACTATTAGAACCACATGAGATACTGCAGTATTATCCACCCATTAGTACAGCTAAAATTAAAAAGAGAGTCTACTGGTGGGAACCTAAATGGTATGACGACTTTGTAAACTTTGGGAAATTTTATAAAATGTTTACACTTTCCAGCCATTATACTCTTAAATAGTATTTACCCAATAGAAATAAAGACATAAGTCATAGGTCTCCACAGAGATTTACAAGTTATTGTTCATAACAGCTTTATTTCCAAAAGCTAAAACCTAGCAACAGTTCAACTGTGAAGATAGGCTGTTGCATATTCATACAATGGAATACCCTTCAGAAATATGAACTAATTGCTATACACGGCAACATGGATGAATCTCAAAATCATTATCCTGAGTGAAAGAAGGTAGACACATAAAGTACTTACTATATTATTTCATTTATGCAATATGTAAACTAATCAGTAAGGCAAAAAAGCAGATCAATGGTTGCCAGAAATGGAGTAAGGGGTGACCTGCAATGGGGCACAATAGAGGTGATGTATCTTTAGGGCAGTTGGTGGTTTCATGGGTCTATACAATTGCCAAAATAATTGAATTGTATACTTTAAAAGGATGTAATTTATGTATGTAAATTACTCATTAAAAAAAGGTCAAGGGGAAAATAAAAACTATGGAGAAAGCCCAATATGTAACTAATTTAAACAAGATGTTCTAGATGGGAGGATAGTCAATGAGGGGTAGTGGCAGCCCATGAAAGCTGCTTGTACACAGCTTTTCTAATCGACAAACACTGGACACCCATTAGTACAACTAAAATTAAAAAGATAGTACCTTGATAGTAGTTTGAAATCAGCCATGGTAGGAGTATATACACCATGAAAATTGAAAGATGTTACAATTTGCACTTTTCCTTCCTTCAAGAACCTATTGTTAAACATTTACTAACAAATCAGTGACTGCTATACTCTGTAATATGTATGATTTATACCCAATATTTCTGTTTATAGGTATGTTACTTACCACACTTCTAAGAATCCTATGTAATAAAAGACTAATATGCAAATTGTCCCTTTGACAAGGATTTTGACCAGGAGGCAGGGCTGGTTGGACAACTGCCCACGCCTGCCTCTCCTACCTGTCCCACTCCTGATTGCCCCCCCACACCTGTGCATGAATTTGTGCAATGGGCCTCTAGTATAATAATAAAAATGGAAAGTTGGTAAGAAATTTAAATGTAATATAGTATACTGAAGGAATAAATATAAAACAACTTCCAAATTAGACTCTTCCTAAATTTGGAAAATAGGGATAGGGCAGAGGTTATGTTAGAAATAAAAAAGTGGAAAGAACAATGGATCAGGAGCTAGCACACTGGAGATCAGCACGAGTTCTGCCCACTGATAGGCTCATGTGACCTTAGGCATATCCCTTCTTCTCTTAGCCATAGTTTCCTCATTTGTAAGTAAATTTTATAATATCCTAGGTTTAAATCATGCAGTTGGTGTAAAGATTAAATAAAATAACATCTGTGAAGGTGCTTGTCATTATTATATTATAGTCTAATATTTTCAGAGGTTTAAATGTCTTCCCAAATATAATTGTAAGCCTTTTAAAAGAAGAAAACATAATAGCAATTCAGCCATTCTTTATGAATTATACAAAGCATTTGAAATATAAATACAAAAATTCTTATTTCCATTTTGAGTGAGACTAGAGAGTTTACATATTTGCCTCTCTTTTGAAGATGCATATTTAGATTGATTGTGTCATTATCTGTGTGATAAAATCAGTTATAATCTTTCTTTTACTGAAGAACTTCAGCTCTATGACTTAAAACTTCTCCATTTTAAAGCAGTTTGAAATAGAATCTCTGAAGTGTAGCTATAAAAATCTATCTAGCTTTCTGTGCTGAAATTTAAGTAGCCTACAAACAATAAATTGTAGAAGCTTCTTTGAAATAATAAAAGAATTAGAAATAAAACACAACTGCTTCAGCAGCAGTTAGATATAGAAAAATCAGGAGGCATTTGATGCTTCCTGTAAATTGGGGGATGGGGGGCGGCTATGATTTTGTGGCACAAAATAAACCAGAAGGGAGGCGGAGGAAGAAGAGTTATGGGAAACCCATTTGCCTCTTCCTGAAATAAAAAATTACTATAGCTGGTGAACTATAGAGGGACTTCTTCCTGATAGTTTATTAAGATCCAATGCCAGATTGGTTGCTAAGACAAATAGAGTCATAAAACCTTGCACCTGGAACCATGGAGAATGATTATGGAGTTTCATTAGGAAGTTGAAAGGATTGAAGTCTTTAGGAACATTTGCCTGGTGGCAGGAATGTCAATTCATGCCCAAGTTTGCACACACAACCTGGTACTTGCATTCCCAAAATGATTGGTAAGGGGATGGACTGGATAGCCTATGACAACAACAAGAGCACCCACTGGAAGCTTCTATGGGTTTCATTCGACTGTAAGCTCAGTGTGACCCAGGGCTGCTATGTTGTAGCAAAAGCTAAGGCAACCATTGGCTGTGCTGGTAGAGTAGTTCATCTAGAGTGAGGCTGTTAAAACCCTTGTTTGTTCAGCTAGTCATGCCATGTCTAAAGGATTGTATTCAGCTTAACAAACTACAAGAAAGACTGGACAAATAGTAGCGTATGTAGAACAGGGGATATTCCAATAGGAGAGGTGCAGATTGTTGAGACATGCAATAGAGCTTAAAGATAGTACCTGTTTTCAACAGAAAAGTTTATATGAAAACTAGAGTCCTGGCATGAATCTTTGATCAGGGCCGATTAGGCCAGGCCAGCTGGGTGCAGGGGCTGTGGGCAGTTGGCAGGCCAGCCCTGGCCCTGACCAGGGTGAGGGGGTGCCGATCAAGGGCGAGGCTGGCAAGGCGGAGGGGCTGTGGGTGGTTGGCTGGCTGGCCCCACGCCCTGGTGGAACTCCTGGTCAAGGGGACAATTTGCATATTAGATTTTTATTATATAGGATCAAAGATAGTCCTTTTTTTCTTTTGAGGTTTAAATGGTGGTAGGACAACTACTGAGAAGTTACCTTCTGATTCAACTTCCATATAAACAGAAGGGAGGTTAGGATACACAAAATATAGAATAATTCCAACTTGAGAGTATATGAATTAAAGATACAGAATCAAAGTTAATGAACATATGATATTTTGCTGCTGATTATTTGAATTGTTTTACTATAATAATGATAACTTTACATTAAAGTATCACTCATTTAATTATCCTACTTGTACTTGCCTGGAGTTGGCCCTGGAATGGAATATAGTATGAGTATATAATTTATGAAGAACACAAGGCTCTGAGACAGCCTCATTAGCATTGATCTAACAGAATTTAGTCATGCTTATTTTCACTGGGATTAGAATATGGCATATTTGTATGAGTGGTTGACTTTATTATTCAGAAAGGACAATTGTATCATTACTAAAATAGCCTTCCTAGAAGATATTGAGTTAACTTTTACTTATCAATGACTAAATTAAAAGCAGTTCTCATTATAGATTGATGTATTATTCCAGCTTCAGAATTATTGGCTCATCCATTTAATATACTATAAATATAGGATGGCTTTCAAGTCATGACAAACTGGCTTACCTATTCAGCTCAAGCTGACTGCACTATTGACAACATCATTAAAAGCAGAAGCAATATTCTATTAATTTAAAGGATGGGTGACAATGTTATAATTAGATGTTATAATTCAACTCAAAAATACAAATTTTCCATTTGTATGTGGTAAAATATAAGCATCTTTATTTATATTTTCAGTATAGTCTCCTATAATTGAATTTTACACATTTCTAGACAATCATTATTTTGTAGACATTTTAAAAAATGACAGAACTAATCATGCTGGTATGTCTTTGGTGAATGTGACTTAGTCATATTCAATAGTGTCTTTATTCATTCTCTTCAACATCATCTGCCAAATATCTGCCAGATACTTGGAAATAATATAGAAAAAGTCACTGTCCTAAGTGATCTTTCATACATAAAGCTCCAAAATGTACCTGTAATATCAAATTTGCTCAAATACATATTTAGCCAAAATATCAGTCAAGTGTCAGGGAAGAAAGAGACCTTTTTAAATAAAATGTCTTTAAAAATTACCTCTGACATACTCTTTTCAGGAAGTGTCTAGAAGATGTGGGCCAACAAAATAGAGGAGTGGATTGTGAACAATAAAGATAGGATCTGGGATCACATTTCTCAAATTGTACTGTTAGGACCTGGAAAACTCCTATATCACAGGGTACCAAGCAATATTTTAGTCATCAAGGGAGATATATTGACATATGGTAGTTACCATATGAACCACTAGTATTAATTTGTTGGGCCTTAATTACTTAACACACAGAACTGTTTCCTTTGGCCTAGAAGTGTCATAAGAAAATTAATGTGACACAAAGAGTCTGAACACAAACATTTAAAAATATTTGATCTAGGAAGTGAAATATCTAACAGAAGACAAAGGCAAAAGGAGTCCTCAGGAGGACTGTGAAAGAAGAGCTTTATGACTAATATTCAGTAGGTTTAGTGATCACCTACCAGATAATCCTGAGGCAGAGAAGACTCTGGGGAAAACTTCTAAAGACTTTAAAAAGTGGAAGAATGTACAATGCATTTAAACAAATAGATAGAGGAGATTTGCATCACTTTGAAGGTTGTGGGATGATTTGTGATAATTATGTAAAGAAAGAAATAAACTGAATGTGATAATTGTCAATATACAAATAAGAAAAAATCAGAAAGAGAAAAATAACTGTAATTATATGCGTGGCTCATTTAATATTAGTTTTTACAATGTATAATGCAAACACTGAGTATATAATCTAATAAAAGAGTAATATGCAAATTGACCATCACTCCATTACACCCACAAGCCATGCCCACCAACCAATCAGGAGCAGATATGCAAATTAACTCAACTAAGATGGCGGTACCCAGTCTGCCTCAGCCCCACAACTGAAGTAGCCAGGCCTGTTAGCCAGGCAGGTGATGAGGAAGGCAGGGGGGGCAGAGCCATCAATTGCAGGAACCAGGGAAGGGGTGGAGCCGGCCATCGTAGGGGTTGGGGTGTCTTCTGCCCAGGCCTGGGTAGGGATGGAGCTGGGATTGGAGGGGCAGGGATGGAGCCAGTGATGGGAGTGAACTACAGAGGAAACACCTTTTCTTAACGCTCATTGGCTAAGCTCCCTGTATGCCACTGGTAATATTCTTAGTAATTTGGGTAATGAGAATCCAAAAAGGCATCTAGGGTTTTTCCACCTCACTCCTGGAGAAAAAAATGAAGGTCCACTGCTGGAGGCTTAAGAAATGTTATATCCTCCCCTAGCCAGTTTGGCTCAGTGCGTAATACTTCAGCTTGCTGACTGCAGGGTGTGGGTTCAGTACTGACCAAGGACATGTACCTAGGTTGTAGGCTCCTCCTTGGCTGGGGCCCAGGTCAGGGCTCATGCAAGAGGTAACCAATTGAAGTGTTCTCACTTTGATCTTTCTCTGTTTTTCCCTTCACTTCCACATTCTCTAAAAGTCAATGGAAACATATCCTCAGGTGAGGATTAAAAAAAAAGAAAGAAAGAAATGTCATATCCTATGGAAGACATATCTTGAAAATGCCTAAAGAAAGTTGTCATTTTTTCATGGTGAAGCAACTGGAGTCCATGTTAATGAAAACACCTTAGTGGCTGTGGTGACTGGCAGTGGCTGCAGCAGTGGGGTGTTGGGGCTGGTGGCTTCCCACTGATTAGCCTGGTCGCCTCCCACAAAGGGAGGCCAGACTGCACCTTAGGCCTGCTCTCCAAGGGGAGAAGGGAGTGGGCCTAAGACATCAATAGGACACCCTCTGAGGGCTCGCAGTATGTGAGAGGGGGCAGGCTGGGCTGAGGGAACCCCCCCTCCTCAGTGCACGAATTTCATGCACCAGGCC
Source organism: Murina feae (assembly GCA_004026665.1). Lineage (NCBI taxonomy): Eukaryota > Metazoa > Chordata > Mammalia > Chiroptera > Vespertilionidae > Murina > Murina feae. The sequence goes on along the minus strand of PVJC01002404.1, from coordinate 10,379 downwards.
CCTAGCCTTTTATATACTTTGGTTTATTTTGAAAGAATATCAGAGACAGGATGAATGCATATTTTGCAGTGTGTGTGTGTGTGTGTGAGTGTGTGTGTGTGTGTGTGTGTGTGTGTGTAAGAGACTGAATCATGCTATTACATTTAGAAAAGCTAAAAGGTAATTCTTATCACTAAACTCTTTTAAAGTAGGAAAACATATTATTATATTAAGTGTCAAAAAAACATCTAAAAATGTTGAAGATAACTGCGTTTGGAGTATTGGTAATTGGGAATAGTCAGAGTAATTAATAATTAGTTTCATTGAACCATTTGACTTTTAAAGTTATAACTAGTAAAAAAAAAATGAAGCCTAATTATTTAAATGAAACACATTTTAAGACACTGTAACCTGTGTACATTTCCTTGGATTTTTGTCATGGTCTCTGTTTTTCAGAGATGACTCATATGAGTCTGACCTCACTGAAAACAGAAGTAAGGATTTGGAGGATAGACTATCTAACCCTTACAGGAGATTTTGAGGTAAAGAATAATAAAATAGAATGCGGTGCCTTTTAAATAGGAAGGAAGCAAAGCAAAAACACCTGACTCTGGTCAGTTCATTCTTTTTACTCAAGGATTTATTTTTACTTTGAATTTTATTTTTAAAACTAATCTTAAAATTGTCTCATCTGGTTATAATACATTATAATCTCTGGAAACAGGTTATTTCAGGGTTTTAATGAAAGACCTACAATAAATTAAATGTGGATGACCTAGACTAAAATTCAGGAAATTTGGGGGATAATAGCACACATCACACAGGAAAACCATCTGTGGTAGGTATTAGTTGTGTTCAGCAATACCTGATTCTTCCTTTCTTTTGGGCACAGAAAAGAATGAACGTCTCAATACCTTGCAATTGGATTGAGTCATAAACAAATTAAAGCAAATGAGTTGAGAAGCAGTGTGTGCCATTGCCTTTCTGAAGCATCTAATTGCTAGTACATTTTCTTCCCCAGCCTCATAAATTGAGGCCATAGTGCTAAATGGTAAAACTGTAAGATAATAGAGTTTCACCAACCTAGATGACCTACTGCTAGAGTACAGTTTCCCCAGAACTCTGTATTAGAGAGAAATAATTTTGAGTGTGTGCAATAAATCACTGAGATGTGGAGGCTGTTTATTACCTCAATCTAACTTAGCTCATTCTCACTAATTTAACATCTATTTTAATTAACTGTTCATCATGTTAGAAAATATTTAAGATTATTGAGAACTTAGTGATATCCCAAAGCAAAGGATCCATGTAATTTATGCTTATCATTTCTAATGCTAAATCCCAAGAATGCTAAATCCCAAGACAGGCACTCTTACATTTGTTCATTTTTTTTCAGTGTGAAGTATATGCTCATGTTTCCTGTTCTCAGTAATCTTTCAATGTGAAAATGTAGAGGTTTTAGTTTGGTTCCTTTGTCTTCTGTTTTAATTTTTTAAAATTTATTGGGGTGACATAGGTTCATTTGTCTTATTTAAAAGACCATTTGAGGGGCAGTTTTATGTTTACATTAAAATTGAGAAAAAGTTACAGAGATTTCCTATATACTCACTTCCCCCACACACACATAGCCTCTCCCATTATCAACATAACTCACCAGCATGGTATCTTTTTTGCCAAAGATGAACCTACATTACCACATCAGAATTATATCAACTTCACTATTTACATTAGGGTTCATTATTGAGGTTGCATGTTCTGTGGGTTTGGATAAATGTATAAGATATGTATCCATCATCATACATAATATCATGCCGACTGTTTTTCACTGCCCTAAGATCTTTTGTGTTTCACCTTTTTACCCTTCCCCATCTTTGGAACCACTGAACTTCTTTTTTTTCCTCTTTGGAAGGTTTCTGAGCACTTCCTTTTTAAATGTTTATTTTATTTTATTTATTGTTGACAGTATTGCAGATACCTCCCATTTCCCCCCTTTTACTCTCTCCACCCTGTCCTTGCCCAGACAAAAAACCAACAAGGAAACAGCAACTTTAAATGACACACTAGATCAGATATATTTAATTGATATTTACAGAATATTTCATTCCAAAGAAGCAGAATATGCATTTTTTTAAGGTATAGGGAACATTCTCAAAGACAGAGAACATATTAGGACACAAAATAAGCCTTCACAAATTCAAGAAGATTGAAATAATATCATTCATCTTCTCAGAACACAATGGCATTAAACTAGAAATCAACTATAATAATAAAAAAATTTTTTTTTGAATTTTTCAAACACATGGAGGCTAAGTACCATCTTATTAAACAGCTAATGGATTACCAATGAGACCTAGGAAGAAATAAAAAACTTCCTGGAAACAAATGAAAATTAATACACAACAACCTGAATCTATGGGACATATGAAAGCAGTCCTGAGAGGGAAGTTCATAGCATTACAGGCCTACCTCAAGAAACAAGAAAAATCCTTAATAAATTAACCCTACAAATAATAGAATTAGAAAGAGAACAACAAGAAAAGCCCAGAGTAAGTAGAAGGAAATAATAAAGATCAGAATGGAAATAAATGACATAGAGACTAAAAAGCAACAATAATAAAAAACAATACAAACAATTAATGAACCAAAAGCTGGTTCTTTGAAAAGATAAACAAAATTGATGAAACTTTAGCCAGACTTATCAAGAAACAAAGAGAGAGGATCCAAATAAATAAAATCAGAAATGAAACTGGAGAAGTAACAACTGATATCACAGAAATACAAAGGTTTGTAAGAAAATACTATGAACCACTATATGCCAACAAACTAGATAACCTGGGAAAAATGGACAAATTCCTAGAAAGAGACAATATTCCGAAATTCAATTAGGAAGAATCAGAATAGGCCAATAACAACTAATGAAATTGAAATTGTAATAATAATAAAAAACTCCCAGCAAACAAAACCCTGAACTGGATGGCTTCACATATGAGTTTTACCTAACATTCAAAAAAGAACATCTATCCCTCTCAAACTATTCCAAAAAATCCAAGAAGAAGGAAAACTTCCAAGCTCATTTTATGAGGCCAGCATTATTCTAATTCTAAAATCAGATAAAGACATTACAAAAAACAAAAAAACAAAACAAAACAAAACTACAGACCAATATCTCTAATGAACATATATGTTAAAGTCATCAGCAAAAAAATAGCAAATAAGAATCAGCAATACATTAAAAAGTTCATATATCTGACCAGTGGGATTTATTCCGAAGATGTAAGGCTGTTAGGATATTTGCAAATCAATATATGTGAAATATTACATAAATAAAATGAACTTTCTATTATTTCCACAGTTTGTCCTTTTCCAGAATGTGTATGGTTGAAATCATACTATGTAGCCTTCTTAGACTGGCTTCTTTTACAGTACTCTTTTTCGCTTCTTACTTTGTTGGTTTCTCATATTACGCCAAGTTTCTGCTTTAGACCTGAGAGCCCCCATGTTTCCTAGTCTATTGTGGTTTTATTTTCTTCTGCTCAACTTCTATGAGATAAAGTTCTGATAAGGATTTTTTAAGGTTCTTCTCTGTCTTTTCAGGGCTTTATAGCTCATTTCTTCTTAGCACTGAATTCCATTTTTTCTTCTCTCTCGTAACATAGTAACCCATTGTTTATACTACAAAATTCAGTTTGAGGTTCAGTATTATGGCCAGCCTCACACAGAGAGGCGCCATCCATTAACTTCAGCTGGTTTCACTTTCCAGCCTTTTAAATTCTATTAAGTTCATCATTTAGCCCCGGGGAAATCAAGATCTCTAGCTGATTTTACTCAAGTTCAGGTCTTTCTTATATCCTCTCCATTCACTGGACACGCCAATGGCTTCTTCTCTTTATTTTTCCAGCCACCAAAGAGAAACCCTTGAGCCTGTCTTTTCCAGGCATTCAGCATGCTTAGAGCCTCACATAGTGTACCCACACAGCACTTTCTATTTACTGTTGCACTAGCAGTTTTCTTTTTCACTTCTTATTTTGTCAGTTTCTCATATTATGCCAAGTTTCTGCTTTAGACCTGAGAGCCACCATGTTTTCTAGTCTATTGTGGTTTTATTTTCTCCTACTCAACTTCTATCAGACGAAGTTCTATTTAAAAATAATCATATTTGCTTGAGATTATAGTTTTAGCAAAAAGACTACACAATTGGGAGTGTAGTTATTCTCCCTGGGGTCAAGTGACACAAAAGAATATGACCTTGTTTGCCTTTGGGGATCCAGGTTTACTCTGAATAAAAAAATTACTGAATTGTCCTGAGTGCTTATCACATTGGTAGAGCCATCAGAATTCTGGTAAAGGTGATTAATTAACACATTTGATATTCTTGGCTTCCTGATTGAGGAGTCTTATTTTAAATACATTAATGCAACCATGAATGAGGAACTAAAATATAGTTATGATTCTCTGAGCCCGACCATTTAATGAACTAACAATTAAAGTAAGAATAGATTCTCATCACAAAGCTCTGTTCATAACTGCTTAGTTAGGTTTATGGTCTGTTGATTGGCTAAGGGAAATTAATTGAAAGTAATTACATGTAAACAATTTAAAAACTATGAAATAAGGTAAATATAAAAAAATAAGCCTCCAAATAACAATTCAGTGAGTCTTGTGGCAAGAGTAAAAAACTGAAACTTATATAATATGTCTAATATTTAACAACTTTCAATGCTGTAATTTGTAAAAGAATACAAACCAATTTTACTATTTTTTTTTCTTAAGCAGAAGAACCAACTTCTACATTTCTCTATCTAAAATGTCTTTTCCCATTTTAGACCTAGGCCTCTTCCAAATAAACATAAATTAAATACAAAAATATTCATTCAATATTCAGTCAATATTTCTTTGTTATATAATAGTCAATGAGTTCAATATGAGATTAAGAGAAAATAAAAATTCTTATCTTGAGATGCTCAAAATCCAGTAGGAAGATAGATATATAAAATAAATTATTTCAATGCAGTGTGAAAAAAATTCAGTATTAGAAATGTCAATAGTATTATGAAGGATATATAAAGTGACAATTAATTCTTGTAAAGCCAGGAAGGCTTCAGAAATGAGGTTTCATTTTGGTCTCTCAGACCAAGAAGGTAACAGGAAAAACAAATATGTGTGTAACACTTCATTTACACACACACACACACACACACACACACACAGTATTAACATACTCTGACTGTTGGTTGCTCAGAACTGGGCTATTGGCAATAGTTTATAGAATAAAATGAGTAAGTGGTATATAAACCATAATAGGTCAACTTGTCCAGTGTTATTAGTAGAAACAAGCAGTGCAAATATTTTACAAATAGTAGACAATAATAGTTTGCTGTAATATAATCTAATAAAAGAGTAATATGCAAATTAACTATCACTCCAAGACACCCGAGCCACACCCACCAGCAAAGCCATGCCCACCAGCCAATTGGAGCAGCCGTATGCAAATTAACTCAGCCACGATGGTGGCCGGCAGCCATGGAGCTAGAGCAAACAGGAGGCTTCTGTTGGACCAGTGATGGAGTTGAGACTGCCTGCCTAGGCCGGTCGGGCCTCTGCTCAAGACAACAATGTTTTAACTATAGAAGATAAATAAACCCCAGAAATTTAATTCCAGCCAACCTTGCTGGGACGTTGGGTCAATGGAAGCTGTGAGCAGCCTGAAAACAGCGCTTAGCCCCTCACCCAGGCTGGACAGGCACCTCAGTAGGGACCTGAACCCTGAAAGGACTGTGGGCAGCCTGAAAATGGTCCTCAGCCCCTCACCCAGGCTGGCCAAATCCCAATGGGGTGAGGGTCCACACTGGGGGGCTTGAACAGTCTGCAAACAGCCATCAGCCCCTCACCCAGGCTGACCAGGCACACCAGCAGGTGGACATCCCCCAAGGGGTTCCAGACTATGAGAGGGCACAGGCCAGGCTGAGGGATCCCCCTGAGAGCACAAATTTTTGTGCACTGGGCCTCTAGTAAGTTGATAAGATGAATGTCCCCCAATTTTTAAAGCTGCTCCTTAGATATCAAAATACATGTAATATTTTATCTTTAAACACTCCTCAAGTTTAAATTTTCAAAATCATTAATTAACTTGAAAGTTCTCTTCATGATCTTTGGGGAAAAAACAACTATTAAATAACAGTTATATTCCGCCCCCCCGAGTTGGAAAGTATATTAGAAAGTTGCAAGTAAGAAAATGAAAGATTAGACACTCTAAACAAAGCATGTCAAATTCAAAGGCTAACACAGGCCAAATAAACAAGATTTAAGTTTATGTGGGCCGCAAAAAAACAAAAGCTTCAATTTTCATGGAAATGAAGGTTGATTTCAATAGAGACATGCTGAATATAAAGAGCTGAAATAAATAATTATTAACATAAAATAATAGAACATTTTAATAAAAATTAGTATTTTTTTCTTGAACATTAACTTTCCAGGCACTGAATAACCACACCAATTAAACAGCGTAATGCAAATAAACCTATTTTTCTTGTTCTCTGAAAGTGAAATATTTCCTGTTGTGCACACCAAACAAGTTAGTACAAGACTAATGACGTGGCAATCGGCTGCTAAAGTATTTGCTGCTAGTATTAGTGGAGAGAAATGATGCGCCTGTACGTAAGGCACATGAGGGAAATGAATGCAGCACAATTATGTAATCAATCATTAGTGAACGTTGTACTTTGATATTAATAATTATAAATAACAGCATATTGTAAAAATTAGGTTACAAAATGTTTATTAAAACGTTTCTTACATACCGTTATGTTGGCTGGGTCACAAAAATATTCGTTGTGAGCCACATGAGGAGCAGGGCAGAAAGGCAGAACCATTGTTGTGGGGCAAAGGGCGAATGTAGCAAGAAGAAATAGTGATTTTCACCTGAGGTAGGAAGTCAGCAAGCTAAATCTCATACCCAAAGATTACTTTGACTCTCGAATTTGGCTGGAGAGGACGATGCTAAGGACTGATAAGGTTATGGCAATGTGCTTGATGTAGACAATGTAAATTAGAGACAGCTTTTAAGCTTTTAGTAATGATGAGATTTTTGCAAAAGGAAAGATTTCAGAAACATCAGGATTTGGGATATTTTAATTGATGGGAAATTTCCCCCCTATAAGTGTTCACTTTAACAATAGTAAAATGTGGAATTGCTGGGTCAAATAGCAGTTCCATTTTAATTTTGAGGAAATTCCATACTGTTTCCCAGTATGCATTCCCACAAGCAGTGTACTGGGGTTTCAGCTGTAACAAAGAGCGATCTCTTACCCTTTGCAACAGCACATATGCACCTGGAGAGGGTTATGCTACTCAAATAAGCTAGTCAGAGAAAGACAAGTATCACATGATCTCACTTATATGTGGAATCTAATGAGCAAAATAAACTGACAAACAAATAGGACCATACACATGAAAACATGGAACATACCGACAGAGCTCAGTGGGAAGGTAGGAAGGAGGTGGGAAGAGATTAATCAAAGAATTTATATGCATACTAGAAGCCCATTGCAGGAAGATTCCTGCAAGAATAGGGCTTCTTGTGCTGGAGCAAAACAGAGAAGGGAGTGAAGCCTGCTGCTTTGCTCCCTCCCTTCCCTGCTGCCTGGCTTCCTCCCTTCTCCACCGTCTCCACTGACTCAGCTCCATTCCCTTCTCAGCTACTTCACTCCCTTCTGCAGCACTTGGCTTCCTTCTACGCTGTCTTCAGTCTTCAGTCTTCACTCTGCACCTGTATATGCAAGTTAGCCGCCATCTTTGCTGGGTTAATTTGCATACCACTCTGATTGGCTGGTGGGCGTAGCGGAGTGATACCAATTTGCACATTACTCTATTATAGGTGTAGATATGTATAGCCCATGGACATAGACATTAAACAGGGGAAGACCTGGAGAGGGGTGAGAGCCTGGTGGAGGTGGGGGCAAAGGTGAGAAAATGGGGGCCTCTGTAATACTCTCAACAATAAAATTATTTTTTTGAATCACAGAATCATATCAATTGATGCCATAAAAAGCATTTGACAAAATCCACCCCCCCCTTGATTGATAAAAACTCTCAGCAAAGTGGGAATAGAAGCATCATACTTCAACATAATAAAAGCCTTATATGACAAACCTACAGTCAATGTTGTAGTCAATGGGAAAAACTGAAACTATTTCCCTTAAGAACAGGAACAAGATAGGGATCCCCACTCTCACCACTCCTGTTTGACATAGTTCTGGAAGTGCTAGCCACAATAATAAGACAAGAAGAAGAAATAAAAGATATCCAAATGGAAAAGAAGTAGTAAAATAGAAAACACTAAAGACTCCATCAAAAAACTACTAGACTTAATAAATGTATTCAGCAATGTAGCTGGATAAAAAAATTAACACCTAGAAATCTATGGCTTTTCTCTGCACCAATAATGAACTCACAGAAAGAGAAATTAAAAAAAAAAAATCCCATTTACCATCCACCAAAAAAATTAAAATACCTAGGAATAAACTTAAATAAGGAGGTAAAAGACCTATACTCAGAAAACTACAGGACATTGAAAAGAGAGATAGAGGAAGACATAAACAAATGGAAGAACATACCGTGTTCATGGATTGGTAGAATCAATTTCATTAAAATGTCCATACTACCCAAAGACATCTATAAATTCAATGCAATCCCTATTAAAATACCAGTGGCATATTTCACAGATCTAGAACAAACTCTCCAAAAATTCGTATAAAATAAAACAAAAAAACAAACAAAAAAAAACCACCCCGAATAGCCACAGAAATCCTGAGAAAGAACAAAGTTGGAGGGATCACAATACCAGATATCAAGCTATATTATAAAGCCACTGTTCTCAAAAGTGGTTCTGGCATAAGAACATATATATATAGACCATGGAACAAAGCAGAGAACCCAGAAATTGAACTAAGATATTATGTTCAATTAATATTTGACAGAGGAGGCAAGAGCATACAATGGAGTCAAGACAGTCTCTTCAATAAATGGTTATGGGAAAATTGGACAAATATATGAAAAAAAAAAGAAACTAGATCACCAACTTATACCATACAGAAAAATAAACTCAAAATGGATAAAGGACTTAAACGTAAGACAGGAAACCATAAAAATGTTAGAAGTATCCATAGGCAGCAAAATATCAAACACATGTCATAGCAATATATTCACTGATACAGCTCCTAGGACAATGGAAACTAAGAATAAAATAAACAGATGGGACTACATCAAAATAAAAAGCTTCTGCACAGCAAAAGAAACCATCAACAAAATAAGGTAACTCACTGCATGGGAGAACATATTTACCAACGTTATCCCTGATAAGGGTTTAATCTCCAACATTTATAGGAAACTCATACAACTTAACAAAAGGAAAATAAACAATCCAATCAAAAATGGGCAAAGGACCTACATAGACACTTTTCAAAAGAGGACTTCAGAAAGCCAAGAGACAGGAAAATATGCTTAATGTCACTAGTCATCTGAGAAATGAATCAAAATGACTATGAGGTATCATCTCACACCTGTCAGAATGGCTGTCATCAACAAATAGACAAATGACAAGTGCTGGTGAGGATGTGGAGAAAAAGGAACCCTCTAGCACTGCTGGTGGGAATGCAGACTGGTGCAGCCACTGTGGAGAACAGTATGGAGTTTCCTCAAAGAGTTAAAAATGAATCTCCCATTTGACCCAGTAATTCCACTTCTGGGAATATATCCCAAGAAACTAGAAACACCAATCAGAAAGGATATATGCACCCCTATGTTCATAGCAGCACAATTTACCATAGTTAAGATTTGTAAACGGCCTAAGCACCCATCAGCAGATGAGTGTATTACAAAACTGTGGTACATCTACACAATGGAGTACTATGCTGCTGTAAAAATAAAGGAACTCCTACCATTTGCAACAGCATGGATGGAGCAGGAGAGCATTATGCTAAGTGAAATAAGTCAGTCAGAGAAAGATAAATATCACATGATCTCCCTCATTTGTGGAATATAATGAACAACATAAACTGATGAACAAAAATAGATCCAGAGACAGAGAACCATCGAACAGACCATCCAAGCTAAGAGGGAAGGCTGGGGATTTGGGGTGGTAAGAGATCAACCAAAGGACTTGCATGCATGCATATGAGCATAACCAATGGACACAGACAGTAGGGGGGTGTGGGCATGAGCTCGGGGGTGGAGCGGCTGGGAAGAGGTCAATGAGGGGAAAAGGAGACTTATGTAATACTTTGAACAATAAATAATTTAAATAAAAAAAGAATATTAAATGCGGATTTTATCATAAAAAATTTTAATGCACAGAAATAGCTGCATCAAACAGTCTGTCAAATTACAGCAACAAGGACAGGAAC
>PVJC01002403.1:0-80122 GCA_004026665.1 Murina feae | reverse complement strand
GAGGAGGAGGAGGAGGAGGAGGAGGAGGAGAAGGAGGAGAAGGAGGAGGAGGAGGACTATTCAAAAAAGATTATGATATGACAAAATAAAAAGGTTGGTATTTAGAATACCTTAATCCCAGCCACTATAATTAAGGATAAGTAGAGAGGATAATCCTTAAGAGCACAGAATTGATTTACCATTTCTGAATTCCCAGACTTTAACACCAGTAACTGCTCAGAAAGTGATTTACTTAATAAATAAATGAACACATGCATTGCTTCTTAGGCACTTCCTTCATGCCTTCTCGGGGACCATGTGCCTGCAATTATTTGATGCTGTGAAGCTTCCTTCCATTTTCCCTGAAAATTTTTAGTCACTTATGTAAAAATATGTGTGCGGAGGATTCTGAATGACAGTTATGTCTGCAGACAAATGTGAATGGCCATTTAAAGACATAAACAGTGATAAACAGTCTGAGTAGTCAGTGCCAAAAACTATCACTATGGGTGGAAAAGTACACTGTTTCTCATTGCCTATCAATCCTGGCCTTCACCTTCATGAAAACTTGATGAGTCTTAGAAAGAAGTGCTGTTGATAGAAGTAAGATACTGCCCTCAAGGAAATCTAGTCTCTCCAGACCTACTACACTAGAAAGTCAAAAAGAAAAAGTTTACTTCAAGTAAAACTGAAGTTTATTGCCTAGGATATTGTCTTGAAACTCCATCTTAAGGATTAAACCAAAGGAAATTCTTCATCTGTCTTCCCTGGTGTTTTACTTTCCTGCGGTCTGACTCCTCATAGTTCCACACAAAATAGCCTTTTTAGGGGCATAGATTATGCAACATTTACACAGTGTATATACTTGGAGGCAGGTCAGCCTCTTACAACTATTCTTTGTTACCAATATAATATGATTGATTTAATACAGAGTGATTCTACTGTGCTATGTTGAAGAGAGGCCAAGTCTATGCCTTTATTATTCTTGCCATTTGAGCTTCAGCATCTCGATCCTATTTGTGTGTATCACAACAAAAATTATATTCTTTCACCACTCGATTCAAGGAGAAATGATATTTACATATTGACGAATGGGTTAATTGAAATATGTTATACATGCAATATAATTCTACCTCAGCTTAGAAAAGAGCTAAATTCAAAAGTAATGCATAACACAGTTTCTGTTCTCAGTAAGTTTAAAATATAAATTGAAATATAATATTTTAAAATAACCACAATGAAAAGGCTCAAATAAGTCCAACTTTCTTTCAGAGAAGTTAGGATTTTCTTTGTTTAGTTTAGTATGGCTAAAGAGATTTTGTGCATGGTGAAGATATCAAAGGAAGATGGTCAGATACTTAAATGAAACCCAAAGTTTTTAACTTGACTATTTATTTATGTCCTATATAAACTCCAAGTGCTCTATGGTAGAGAAGGATAATTGCTAAGTACATTATTCAAATCCATATTTGTTCTATTAACCGTTCTTAGATTTTTATTTGTACCTATTACTATTTTTTGCAAATGTTATTAAAACCAGTAGCACTTATCATTAAAATAAAATGTTTGGACATCTCACATTTTTATTTCATAGTACAGACTTTGAGTAAACAGGTTTTTTTGTATAGAAACAGGTGTGCATAAAGACAGAATGTCTTTTCTGTAATACATCATCCATATAAAACTTTTTTAAAAAAGCATCTCAACTGGTGAATCTATTATTGTATTCTAACAGTGAGCATATGTAATGGTTGTCTTTTTTTTTTTTTTAATTCTATGAGATGTCATTTGGCATAGCAAAGCTTTTCTTCCTTGCAATGTGGGAGGATCACAGGCTTCTGTTCCATTCCCTCTTGTGTGTCCTTACAATTGTAGTTAGTGCCTTGTTCTAGGTGTCTAAGACATGTAGACTGTTGTCGCCCAACAACTCTGCTGTATTCCTATATCCTCACACATTAGTTCACTACATTGAATGCCTACACTGAGTGAAGGGGTTTGGCCTGGCAAAATCCCTTTTCCTTCATTCCTATAAAAACAAGTAGCATTTCCTTTGGGAAACTGCCACTCCTGCATTCCACCTAGTTCTAGTTGGACTGTCAGCCAAGAAGGCTTCTCCACCTTGGTTATTGGGACTAGACTAACAGCTCTTCTCATCAGTTTGAATATGGGGCACACTCATGTGAGGATGAAAGCCCAGGAGACTCTCCAGGAATCCCTGCCTCCAAGCTTGCTGAAGCTCTCCAGTATTTTATTTTCTTAAGACTGGCTTGTGTCTTTGATGCTTTGTCTTACTTTACGGAGCCAGTCACTCCGTTATTTCCCCCTCTGATGTTAGCTCCTGATGGAAATTATCCGTTGCTTTCAATGAAGGGTACGAACTGATATAAATTTGTTTTGGATTCTGTTTTCAGAGATAATTTATTATTTATTTATGTTATTAGCTTTGGAACAAGATAATTGGGCCCAATGGTTGTAAACCTCTCCTGAAATCCATGCTGCATATACATAAAGTTAGGCTTAAAACAAATCTTCCAGTTTGCAAACTTCAATATCTCCTTGAAAATTGTACACTCCATGTAAACAATTATTGTTACTATCTTGTAATGTTCTTGGTGAATAATGGTTTCAGATCTCCTAGGCCAGGGCTTTCGTGAATGATTTAGTTACCACTGTACATGGTTTGGGATTATCTGCTTTACACCCATTGTCAATATTTTCGGTAAACTCAGCAGGATACTCATTGCTTTGTTTTGTTGTTTTTTAAACTTGAAATGGCTTTAATTCCATAAAGTTTCAGGTGATTTCACAAAAGATTCACATTTTTTAAAGAAATTCTGATAATTTACTTTTCAAAGGAAATATTGAAAATTATTACATTTTAAGAAACTATAATCAATTTTTTTCCATTTTTTTATATAGAGATTAATTAAATGAGTGAAATTTGCTTTATTTGATTCTAAAGTTATAGTTTTCAACACTGATTCTAACAGTTAATATTGAGGTGGTCAGATCTAGTGATCTTGTTTGGCAATTTGAAGGAATTATATATATATATATATATATATATATATATATATATATATATATATAATTTGATTTTGATGTTTAGAGAGAGAGGAAGCGAGAGGGAGAAACATTAATGTGAAAGGGCAACGCAACTTGAACTTGGCCCCCTCCTGCAGGTCCCCTACCAGAGATCAAGACCTCAGGCATGTGTGTTGACCAGGAAGCAAATCTGCAACCTTTTTGTTCATAGGAAATGCCCAATGAAATGAGCCACACAAACCAGGTCCAATTTGATGATCTTGCTCTAAGGTTAAATAAGGGCCTAACTTTTGATTAGGTCCATCATTGTAAGAAATTGAATTCCTAAGAAAAACAATTAAAAATGTTTTTTCAAATAGTGTTTCATAATCATCAGGAATGCTTATTTAAAAATTGTCTTAATACACAGAGCAGACTATGAATTATCTTGTTTTTCTTTTATTTGCAGATATTACTCATATCTTAAAAGTCAGAATATGTATGCATATATAAATGTGGAAAACATATATGTGTTGAACACAAGTTATCTTTATGTAGTGGATGTAATTTTATAGAATCAAGAGCTAGTAGAGTCAGCTAATTCTTTGAAAATATAAAAGACAATTACATATCTAATCTAATAAAATAGTAATATGCAAATTGACCACCACCCCGAGACACATAAGCCACGCCCACCAGCCAAGCCACACCTCCCAGCCAATCAGAGTGGATGTATGCAAATTAACCCAGCCAAGATGGGGGCCAGCAGCCATGGAGCTAGAACAAACTGGAGGCTTCCATTGCAACTGCCTGCCTAGGCTGGCTGAGCCTCTGGTCACAGTAACAATGTTTCAATTATAGAAGCCACGGAGCTGAAACAAAGAGGAGGCTTTGTTACTTGCCTAGGCTTCAGCTTAAAGCAACAGTGTTTTAATTATAGAAGATAAATAAACCCCAGAAACCTGATTCTAGCCAGCCTCGCTGGGCTGGGACGTTGGGTCAATGGGAGCTGTGGGCAGGCTGGAAACGGCCCTCAGCTCCTCACCCAGGCTGCCCAGGCACCCCAGTAGGGACCCAAAACCTGAAGGAACTGCAGTCAATCTGAAAATGGCCCTCAGCCCCTCACCCAGGCTGGCCACACCCCCATTGGGGGGAGGGTCCATACTGGAGGGCTTGGCCAGCCTGCAAACAACCATCAGCTTTTAACCCAGGCTGGCCATGCATACTAGCAGGTGGACATCCTCCAAGGGGTCCCAGACTGTGAGAGGGCACAGGCCGGGCTAAGGGACCCCCCGAGTGCACAAATTTTTGTGCACCCGGCCCCTAGTTATATAGAAGCAAGTAACATCTGTAGAGTAAGGCTGTGGAATTAGTGATGTCATTTGGATGTAAGTGTTGTGCGACTTTATACATTCATTTTTTCCAATCCTTTTTTCCTCGAGGAAATCTCTCTCTCTCTCTCTCTCTCTCTCTCTCTCTCTCTCTCTCTCTCTCTCTCTTTCTCTCTCTCTCTCTCTTGCACACACACACACACACACACAGAACACTTTTCTGCAGCCATAGACATCCATGATGGCTTTCTCCATCTTCCCTGATGGAATTATAAAAGCATTGATGATGCCCACAGTGTTTACCTAGTCCTATTTCCTTTGAGAATACATAGGTATTAGACATGTTTTGTGTCTCATTTTGCAGATTCTAGGACAACCTACCTTAAAATATTGCATTTATATACAACTCCAATTTAGCTTTAAACCTGAAGAATCTCTGCAATCCCTGTGAGCTCTAAAATTTTATGATTCTGTGATTCTAGGTATAGGAAAATATTTAAGCTTTCTCATTGCCAAGGGAAAGCCACTGGTACTGATTCTGCAAATTCACAAAGACTGATTCACAGGAAAACTTTTGGTAATTGGCAGAGCCATGATTCTAATCGTCGTGGAAACATTCAAGCCTGAGACAGCAAAGCCTGGTGGTAAAGGTGATTCTAAGAAAATGGTATAAACAGGATTAGCATCAGGAAAGTCTGAAGTTTGCATGGAAGCATCTAACCCTGGGAATATCTGTTTTGGACTTTGACCCCAGGAAAGTTTTAGAAAGAATCAGAGATTTATGGCTGGAAGAGATAGGACAGTTACTAAAGTTCAAGATATGGGTATGGAGGTAGAGCAAGACTATTCTATTAGCTTAGATCCCTTTAAATGCTCCTTGATCAGTGTTAAATGTAAATACTGATATTTGAAGAATTACAACTTCAAAGGTTAAAAGAAAAGGTTGAGATGGTTCTAGCAGGGCTTGATAATAATCTTTTCAGCCAGATTCTGTGAGTGATATCATTGCTGTTATGTTCAGAAAAAAATAAATCATTGAATGGATATTCAGTTGAGGCATTTTAGAAACTCTTTTACAATAATTTTCATGAACTTTCTTTTTACTAGATTCAACTGATTATTTCCTAAAGTGGCACTAATAATGTGTAATCCAGTGTTTTGGTGAATGTGAAGTTTCAGGGGAATTACATAAATATGGACTATATGACTTTTGTTACATAATATCCTGACACCTACATTTACATACCTTTCCTCTTCTCCCATTTTTGTATTGTCACTGGGCTAGATAATAGCAGGGGATTCATACAATCTTAATTTTAGTCTAATTTATATATGATCAATTAGAATTAGGGGGTGTCCTATAATGTACTGGGTTATCTGGGGGGGCTGAAGGAACCCAAATTAGATGGGCAGATGTTCTCCCTGCCCTCAACAAGACTACAGTCCTGGTAAGGAAATAAAACATGTGAACATAAAGCTATTAAATAGCAAAACCAAGACAGTTTATAATAAAGTGCTAAATTAAATATCAAGAACCATAATTATATGATTCAAACTGTAATTCTAATGGGCAGAACTAGCCAGAGTTAATTTATAATTTTGAATAATTCAGCAATATTAGAGGAATGTAATTTATCTCTGTATGAGTTTTCTCAGTTAGGTCACCCAATCCTTTTTATGACTGAGTCACATTCCCAGGAGTGTGGCATTATTAATCTTCACTGCCTTGTGGTTTGTCGATAGCTCTGTTTCATGATCCTCATGTTTTTACTTAAGTGTAATATCCAGATCAACCCGAGGTAGAGCTAATCACTGCCATTCAGATGTATTTTGAAGGTAAGAACAAGAATAAAGGTACAGAGCTGAGTTGGATGAGTTTTAGAAGGTGAACTATATTTTTATCTTTACGAGATAGGCTATGAAATTCCAAATCCTATAAAAAAGAAGCAGGCATTTCTTTGTAAAAGGCAACTAATGATGAAACTAAGTGGCTATAAACTTATGATGAGGTTTGAGTCATTCCAAATTAGAGCAAATACACACTCTAAGAGATCCCAAGAAAGTTGTTTTACTGTGATATACAGTGCAGTGAAACAATTGATGCTTGTTAGAAATGAAATTTATATGAATTAAAGAAAATAAGGAATTGATATGTTTTATAATTAGTTACAAGACATTTCTTAAAAATGAAAGCATGTTTTAGAGATTAAAGAGATAACTCAGTAATTTGAATGTTTTACTTTGAGGCAAACCACATTCTCTGGAGAGAATGGAAGAAAATTATTACTGTATCTTTTATCTAACAGAATATTTTCATATTACAGATCAAAATTTCAAAGGCAGATTATTTAATGAGCCACCATTATTCTCAGAGCTGTCTCTGGCTGATACTGTAAACAGGACCCATTGGGTCTCTCCCCACTCCTGTCTGCACTCATGACTTCTGGGGTGTCCCTCTGTGCACTGCTATCTGTGTGAGGCCTGTACTTTCCCACAGAAATGCTCCCATTCTAGTTGGCCTGGACCAGAAATTCCATGCTCTGGATCTGTCTTACCTTATACGTCATACACATCCCACAACTCTATTCCCTTTACACACCTTGATAACCAACCCCACTCTGATGTTAAGTCCATATGAATGGAGTGATGTGTTTTACTAAAGGATCCCTTCTATTGACAACCTCAATTGTGGAAATGTCAGAGAAGTCAGGGTATTTTTAAGACAGGTGGAACTATCTCAATTCCTAGAGAAGGTGTCTGCTTTCCCTATTAGTACACATGGCCAAGCATGATTAAGCATTTAACCAGATTATAGAGCTAATGGAAAATCATGTCGCAATGAATAAAGAGTTTAGCTAAAATGACCTCTGACATTGTCCCTGATATTTTTACACTGTGATACCCGAAAGAACATGATATTCAGTTGTTGCTGGTATTGATATATTTAAATAAGGAACTTACTGGTGTTTGTCCATGAATGGAAGTATGATAATGCTTTACATTTAGCTTCTATTTAATACTATCTTTGAACAATTTCAATAATTCCGAATTCCAGGTGAGGTAGAGCAGTCTTTTTGAAGGAAATGGTACAGGAAAGCAATAGCAGTGTTCACATTTTCAGTAGCAATCCAGATAAGCAGATAACAGAGGGAATATGCTTTTATTTATTTAACTAGGGGTCTGGTGCACAAAATTTAAGCACTGAGGGGGTTCCTCAGCCCAGCCTGCTCCCTCTCAAATATTGGGAGCCCTCAGGGAGTGTCCTATTAATAGCTTAGGCCCACTCCCTGCTCCCCTTGGGGAGCGGGCCTAAGCCACAGTCTGCCCTCCCTTTGTGGGAGGCAACCAGGATAATCAGGGGAAGCCACCAACCCCATCACCCCACTGCCAGTCACCACAGTCATCAAGGTGTTTTCATCAACACGGACTCCAGTCCTCTCACCAAGAAAAAAATGACAACTTTCTTTAGGCATTTTCAAGATGTGTCTTTCATAAGATATGACATTTCTTTCTTTTTTTTCCTCACCTGAGGATATGTTTCCATTGATTTTTAGAGAATGTAGAAGAGAAGGGAAAGAGAGAGAAACATCAAAGTGAGAGGAACACTTTGATTGGTTGCCTTCTGCATGAGCCCTGACCTGGGCCCCAGCCAGGGAGGAGCCTACAACCTAGGTACATGCCCTTGGTCAGAATTGAACCCAGACCCTGCAGTCAGCAGGCTGAGGCATTATGCACTGAGCCAAACCGGCTAGGGCAGGATATGACATTTCTTAGCTCTCCAGCAGGGGACCTTCATTTTTTTCTCTAGGAGTGTGGTGGAAAAACCCTAGATTGCCTTTTTGGATTCTTATTACCCAAGTTACTAAGAATATTACCAGTGGCATAGAGGGAGCTTAGCCAATGAGCAGTAAGAAAAGGTATTTCCTCTGTAGTTCACTCCAATCACTGGCCCCACCCCTATCCCTCCAATCCCAGCTTCACCCCTGCCCAGGCCTGCAGTCTCTGCCTGAGGCTGCAGGCCTGGACAGAAGACCCCCAAGCCCCTCCGATTGCTTGCTTCACAGAGCCCAGGTCTCTGTGATCCCTGATTCAGATTCTGCCCTCTGCCATTGCCAGCTCTGCCTTTGCCCCACTGGCAGCCTCTGGCCAAGGCTGCAGGCCTGGGCAGGAGACCCCCAGGCCCCTCCAATCACTGGCTCTTCCCCTGCCCAGGCCCTGAGATCTCAGGCTCCACCCCTGCCCCACTGCAGCCTCTAGCCAAGGTTTCATGCCTGGGCAGGGGACCCCCAGGCCCCTGCTTTGCTGGCTCCACCAGTGCCTTGACCCCTGCGATTGCAGGCTCCACCCCTGCCCCTCTGATAGCTGGCTCTGTGGAGGCCAGCCCCCTGCCATCTCCAGCCTTGCCCCTGCCCACTCCTGAGGCCTCTGGCCCAGGCCTTATGCCTGGATAGGGCACCCTCATACCCCTCTGATTACAAGCTCTGCCCCTTCCCCCTCCTATCACCAGCTCTGCCCTTGCCCATGCCTAAGGCCTCTGGTGAAGGCCTCTGGCCTGGGAAGGGGACCCCCAGGCCCCTCTGATTGTCTGTTCTGCCCCTCCCCTTTGGGTTCCCTGCCTCCCCCACCACCTGCCTACCTAACAGGCCTGACCACTTCAGTGGTGAGGCTGAGCCAGACTGGGAGCCACCATCTTGTGGCCAAGTGGTGGCCATCTTTGTGACAGAGTGACACCTAATTTGCATATTACTATTTTATTAGATAGGATGTGGCTATGGGCACTGCCATCTTGTGGCTATGGGTGTGGCCATATTTGTGAGGAAGTGATGCCTAATTTGCATATACTCTTTTATTAGATAGGATTAGTACATCACTGCTATTTATTTACATGTAGTTTCCAATGGTAATGAGTAGAATATTCATTACTCATTGAAGTCTGTTTAGTCCAAGCTGAGGAGCTTTGACTCTAGTCAGTTGAGAAAGGACAGGGTCACATGTAATGTGAGAGGATGGGTAGCTTACATATGTGAATACGCTGCTGACTGGACAATTCTTCAGGATGCCTTCCCACATAGCAAGACACTCTCTGTGCAATCCCTGGTCAGGTGCAGAAGCCACTCTCCCTTTCTCAGTGCTGCTGCTGAGGTGTCATTCTCTTTCTTCTCCCTTCATATGCTGAGATTTTGATCATTTTCCTGTGTCACTGAACCTCCCCCAGAGGGAAGAAACAAAGGCAAAATTCAAACAAATCAATTGCATTGTGTGCAGGATTCAGCAGGTGTGCTGCCTTCACTAGCAGCATTGCAGGTTTTTCTTACATTCTCCTCCTCCAAAACCACACTCCCCCATCCCTCATTCCTTTGTGTGAACTGTCTCAAAGGATGCTCGGCAGTCTTCTGGACCACAACAGGACCCTTCTTTACCAAAAAAGGATTGAGTGTGTTGTATAGGTAGTTCCACTGGAGATAAATTGGTATAGACTACATAGTGTCAGCAATTAAAAACTTGGGTGTCCTTAACCATAACTTAACCTCTATAGGCCTCAGTTACTTTATCTGCCAAATCCTGGAGAGTTGAGTGATATGATACATTTATATTGCTGCTTCACCAATATTTATTGAGCACCTACCATGAGCCGTCCTATATTCTTTCAGCAATATTCTGATTTTGGACTATTTTGCATTCACCCATTTAATTTTTATTTTCTCTGATTTTCTTAATTGTTTTTATGTCAAAAGTAACTTTTACACCAATAAAAATGTATAAAGAAGACATAAGTAACCTCCCCTTCATATCTCTATGCCTTTTGAAGTAATTAACTTTAATACCTTTACATATTCTCTATTATATATTTCTTCGTGTTCATACAAAATATATAAACCTATGCACATGAAAATCCATATTTCCAAGCAAGCTGAAATATATGATCATCTACATGTCTTAGAATTTCCTTTTCTACTTCTCTCATGTAAATACTTCAAATCTACTTGCAAAAAATCTCAAGTAAGTGATGGACAACAATATGGTCCATCTTGTTTAGTTCTTTATATCTATCATTCTCTGTCTCTGTTTCCTTCTCTAATTGGTTCCATTTCCCCACATTGCCATATTCCTCCATCCTCAAAATACAATATTTCTATTTATACAGGGTCAAATTATTAATAGGGGGAAAAAAGTTACCTGAAATCCACTGTGAGTTGCTTGGGTTCTAGTATGGATGGGCCATGGAGCAATGACCCTGTCCTCCTTGTTTTGACATTACTTGTCCTTTTAGTACTGCACCATTTTTGTTCTTAAAGATGATTGTATGCATTATTTTTAAAATAGAAATTGTTGCAATCCATGAATAAAAATAAACCTAAATATTTTACAAGGAGAGAGAGAGAGAGAGAGAGAGAGCGCTAGATAGTGAGGACAAAAAGGATGGCAGGGCTATCCTGTTATAAGTGATCAAATCCTTCATCCAGGGTTAGTGTCCTTTCTAAAGACAGGCTTCGTTACTGCCTATGTAAACCTGCCTATAAGTCTAAGGAGAGCCAATATTTGTTTTCAGAAGCAATTATTTGATTGACCTACCAACTGTGAAAATGCTTCTTCAAGCTACGGAAGAAGAGGCGAGTTCTGTATACAACAGCAGAAATGTGACCTTCGCTATCAAAACTCATTTCATGGAGACTGAATAGAAGGAAGGATTATTACTATAACTGTTCTATGTTTTATACATAGCTCTAAGCAAGATTAGAAAGTATACTTGTCCTATATTCTTCCAGCAATATTCTGGATTTTTCTTGCCATTTTAGAAATTTGATTTTCTGTTTTATTTATTTTTTTTAATTTTGTTTTATTGCTTAAAATATTACAAAGAGTAGTACATACATCTTCTTTGTTTTCCCCCTTGACCTTCCCCCAGCCACCCCCCCCCAGTGTTTTGTGTCCATTAGTTATGCTTATATGGATGCACAAAAGACCTTTGATTGATCTTACCTTGCCCCATCCCAATCCTCCCCTGCCTTCCTGCTGTAGTTTGACAGTCTGTTTGATGCTGCTCTGCTCTGTATCTATTTTTGTTCATCAGTTTATAATGGTCTTTATTATCCATAAATGAGTGATGTCATGTGGTATTTTTCTTTCATTGACTGGCTTATTTTTCTGCTTTTCTGTGTTAATATTTCATCATGAATAAGAGCATCACTTGTGTGTACAGTTTTTAAGCTGTACATAAACAATTCATTTTTATTAGTTTATTTACCAAATCAAGGAAATGATTTTGGGGGCAGAGGGATTTGTTGTATAATTTAATATTACTCTAGTGAGTAAATGAATATGCATACTTAAAGATATTGGGAGAGAGAAAGAGACACTTGAGGATATGTCCAGAGATCATTGTTTAGGATATATGTAGAACCCAAATCAATACATAATAGGTACTTAAGGAAAATTTATTGAATGAGATAGTAATTCCCAGGCTGATTGAAATACATGTGTGACATATGGCAACACATAGAGACTCTCTGGTCTTCCGTATCCTCTTCTGCAAGAAGAAGGACAAGCAATGTTCTGTATGGATCATTTTATCTCTAAAATTCTGCAAGTCATAATGATAATTAATAACAATGAAAATAACAATATGAATTAGCTCCAGAGTCCTGGAAACACTCAGGCAAACTATAGATAGTATTGGAACTCTAATAAGATTCAACTAATCCTTTATAAATAATTAACCTATTCTGGTTTTAGGGGGGAAACTTTATGGGCATACATCGGCACATACATTCAAAACTCTCAATAACAGGGCATCTAATAACACAAAGTAGCATCCATCTCCATGAAATGCTTATCGGTGGTCATATGGCAATTTTGTAATTAAAGGATAATTTTCTTTTTTCATATGTTTTAACTGAGGTTCCAGAGTCTAACCCTTTTAGGATGTGTGTTACTTTAAATAATTTACACTCAGACTTTTTGATTTGTAGAATACCTTCTGGTTTCTTCCTTACTCTCATTTCAAAATGATTCCTCCTTTTTGAAGGCATATTATATTAATTTATTCACTATAAATGCATATGGCATACTATATTAATTTATTCAGTAGCTATGACATTCATAGTGAAGGAATAATCTGTAGGAAACAATCAATAGTTATTACTATCACCATTCTGTTATCTGCTTCTCTGTTTGTTTGTTTTTTGTTGTTGTTGTTTTAGTCACATAATTATACCAGTTCCTCGGGGCTTAGTACCTAGACCAGCAGCTGACAGTACCATGATGAATTTCAGGTAACAACTTCTGGGTTTCCTAGGCTAGGCATCTAAGTATTAACAAACCATTTTTTCTTTCTTTCTCAGATTAATCAAAGGTAAAACAAACAAACAAACAAACAAAACCCCCACAAAAGACCAAAACACACACACACACACACAAAAACAAACCAGAAATTCTAAAAAGTAACATTATATGGAAATTAGGGGAAAATAAAAATATAAAACCTGAAATTATGGAAATTAATGACATTGTGAACACAGTCTTACTACTAAATATAACTAACTATTGATCCCAGTTTGCCTGCTCCCTAGAGTCACTGGAGATATCTCATTATAATGATTATAATTCAAATAAAGTAGTTATTTCTCTGTTCATTTACAGGAAAGGAAAAAATGGTGTACCCTGAGTCCTAACCTTTGGGAGGGTACCTAATTCTCCAGGTAACCCCCTGCTCTGAGGGTCTACAGCCCTGCAGAATTATAATTTCTCCAATTTTACAATAATAAAATTACTTCATGACTATACTCATGCTGATAATGACAACAATAGTATAAGATGGTTGATCTTGAGCATGTGGTTGATCTCTCATATAGCTCTGTATTTCCCATTACAAACCAGTGGCATTGACCTTCTCCATGTTGTAAAGCTCTGACTGATGTTTGGTTTTAAATAACTTCCCCTCATCAAGCAGAGCACACGGATAGGTGGTAATCTCCATGAGAGCAGAAACCACGGCAATTACGTCATTCATAGTACTTGGCACAATGCCTAGCACAGAATTATGTGTCTGATAGATATTTATTAAACAAATAAAATATGTAATGCGTGCATGTGCACACATACATACACACAGTTACTGCAATCTATTCACTCTCAGTCAGAAGAAAATGAAAGCAACTTTTAAGAAATGTTTTCAGTGAATGCTATGGAAATCATAGTGGGGTCTAAATGAATTTAAGGAAACCAGTGGATCTCTTTCTCATTGTTTCTCTGCTAGAAACGTTAACATTAGCCTGGCCTGTCTTTAACCTTGTATGCTAAACGGACTGTGTAAGTGCATATCCTCTTAGTTTCTTCTTTTTGACATCTGAATAATAGCACACACCTTGTATGATTCTTGTACAAATTAGATATAGTTCTGAGGCCCCTGATACATTTTGTGTCTAGATAAATATTCTTCATTCAATTATTATGGAACTGGCATGAGAATTATACTTGGTATATTCTGGGGTGGGCTTTCTAGATGTTAGCATTGGTTGTGTTCTAGATATGACACATAGAGGAGGTGGAATGGAAGGTAGAGATTTCTTTAGTAAGTAAGGTGTAGTTAATGCAGGTTTATGGGTAGAATTAAATCATCTCTGTTGAAGATTTTCACAAATTTGATTGCAAGTCCTCAATGAGCTGCAGTGTAATATCCCATCAGCCTCCACTCCACTGTGGCTATCAGTCAGGCATTCTTTGTCTTTAGATTTTTTTTTGTCCCACAAGCCATAAATGCATAGGGAAATTCTGAGTTATTTACTTTTCTTTTACAATTTAAGTCTTTCTTTCACTCAAATATTTATGAATGTCTGCTGTCTGTATGTATGAAATCACAGCTGAGTCAGACTAAAAGCACAAGTACAGTACTATGATCTAATACTTGGAGCCAATCCACATGGTACAACTACCTGGCACTGAGCAAGGCATGGCGGTACCACTATTCCAATGTGATCATAGGAGCCTGATAATGTTTTGTTTGTTTGTTTTGGGTACCAACATGATGAGCTTGACACTCTACAATTCAAATCTTTATATATTTTAAAATATTGCTTTTTTGCAAAAGTTTTAGCTTAAAATTATGGCAAGGAAATAGTATGTAGCTTCTCTCTGACTCATAAATAGCAAGTGTTCCTCTCGCAGTGTCTATACAGTGGTGCTGTCATTGAAACTAGCCAGGTTTGTTTGAAGAAATTAGGTGACTGAGGAATCCCTACCTAGATGTGTTTGAAACCAAAACAGACTCTGCAAGTTGGTTCATCCTGCCTCTCTGTGCAGCTCAGGGTGACCCACATTCTGCATCTGGCTTTGATGGAATTGACCAGGCTGTGCCTCTTGAAAGCTGGAGAAATTTATGAGACATGGTTAAAAGAGTTCTTATGTTTGGCCACTAATAATGAACACAGAGAGTGTTATCAGTAAACTCGAGTGACCTGAATTTATCATAAAAACTGCCTGTGGGCAGCAGTACAGGCCATTTTATACCCAGCAAGGTGCATTTTACTAACCATGTTTGGTTAAACTGGCTGCCTCGGGTGACTATCTGGTTTCCATTACAACACTTGTATTAGGAAATTAGTTGAAACTTAAAAAAGCTACTTTCTTTACTATTACAATATCAATAACAAGTGGACCCTGGTAATTATTATATTGTTTTCACATCCCCATCCATCCCTTCAGGCTAGTCAGTGGCAAATTGAGGGTGGGTGTTTACTCTGCCTGCATTGCCTACTTTCAGGGTCACAAACCTGCTTCTCTCTCTCTCTCTCTGAGTAGCTCTTTAGTGACCCATGTTTCACTGTGTTTGCTCTACAGCAGATGTCTGACTCTTTAAAGGTTCCCCTGAGCAAGATTTCCTGTCTTTCCAAATAGATCACAAGTAGGTGCAGGAAATTCACATTTTCTTCCCTTGCACTCGAGGGATCAGTGACGGATGGCTGCCGCAGTTTAGTTTGATTATATATATATATATATATATATATATATATATATATATATATATATATATTTTAGATTTCCCCTTTCTGTTTGCTAACCTTACATACTTCACCACTCACTTTGTTCCCAAATTGTGTCTCCCTGGCATTGTAAATACTTAACACATAATGGAATAACTTCTCATCTCTCACTTTCTCACATTTTCACTTTGGAAAGAATCCATCAATAGTGACTCTTGAATCATGAAAATAATCCTACAGTCACTGAATTATAGAGTCTTAGAATATTAGCTCTGGAAGGGAGCGAGGTTATATTTCTCTTGCATCAGTGTTTCCAACAGTGCATGCCCTGGCTCATTGTGACTGCAAGGAAATTCCTCCATACAGTTTCACGTTATAAAGCATGTCACATGCTCTAGTTGTTTGGGTGTTTTTTGTTTTTTTTTTTAATTTTGTTTTATTGCTTAAAGTATTACAAAGAGTGTTAAATAAGTCTCCATCTTTTTCCCTTGACCTTCCCCCCTTCTCCCCTACCCCCCAGTGTCTTGTGTCCATTGATTATGCTTATATGCATGCATACAAGTCCTTCAGTTGATCTCTTAACTCCCCCGCAACCCTCCGCAGCCTTCCAGCTGTAGTTTCACAGTCTGTTCAATGCTGTTCTGCCTCTGTACCTGTTTATGTTCATCAATTTATAATGGTATTTATTATCCATAAGTAAGTGAGATCATGTGGTATTTTTCTTTCATTGACTGGCTTATTTCACTTAGCATGATGCTCTCCAGTTCCATCCATGCTGCTGCAAATGGTAAGAACTCCTTCTTATTTTACAGCAGCATAGTATTCCATTGTGTATATGTACCACAGTTTTCTAATCCATTCATCTGCTGATGGGCACTTAGGCTGTTTCCAAATCTTGGCTATGGTAAATTGTGCTGCTATGAACATAGGGATACATATATCCTTTCTGATTGGTGTTTCTGGTTTCTTGGGATATATTCCCAGAAGTGGGATCGCAGGGTCAAATAGGAGTTCCATTTTTAATTTTTTGAGGAAATTCCATACTGTCTCCATAGTGGCTGCACCAGTCTGCATTCCCACCAGCAGTGCAGGAGACTTCCTTTTTCTCCACATCCTCTCCAGCACTTGTCCTTTATTGATTTGTTGATGATAGCCATTCTGACAGGTGTGAGATGGTACCTATTGTTGTTTTGATCTGCATCTCTCAGATGATTAGTGACTTTGAGCTTGTTTTTGTATGTCTCTTGGCCTTCCTTATGTTGTCTTTTGAAAAGTGTCTATTTAGGTCCCTTGCCCATTTTTTGATTGGATTGTTTATCTTCCTTTTGTTAAGTTGTATGAGTTCCCTATAATGTTGGAGATTAAACCCTTATTGGAGATAACATTGGCAAATACGTTCTCCCATATAGTGGGCTTTCTTGTTGTTTTGTTGATGGTTTCTTTTACTGTGAAGAAGTTTTTTATTTTGATGTAGTCTTTAATGTAAAATTAAATAGACCCCATTCAATCTCTAAGACTATGTTGTATCTATTTTAGCAGCTTAGAATGGTATATGGGGCACTTTCAAATATCTGCATTTGACACTTGAAAACTTGGAGAATATTATTAGAAGGACACAGGGATGATCCATATCAAAACGTGCTTCTCACCTACTGGATAGAGAAAACTCTTTGTGGGGAAAAAGATACCATCCCTTATGCATGAGAACTATATTAAACTGTTATCGTACAGAGAAGTATCTGGGTATAAATTGGTTCAAATCCTCCATTTTTTCCTCTACTCTTTCACTTAAAGGGAGAAAGTTCCTAGAGATGGATGATAAAAAATAAGACTTGATGTGAGTTCTGGAAACAAGGATGAAGAAACTAAATTATGACTGAAGAGCAGGGCAATAGTGATCAGTGAAGAAAGGCACTGACACTACACAAAACTTAATTGTTCCCAGTAACACCTTTCAACTGCTCAAGTTCCTCTACCTTGAGATTAAGAGGATCTGTCCAATATCTCCAATAACAGCATGGCAAACTGAGAGGACTGCTATTAGGATATCTGATGTCAGGAAGTGACCCTCACCACTGACTATATACTAAGGCCACACCATCCATAGCCTCTTAGATGTTTTTGTTTTTATTTTTAATGGTGTTTTGATAGTGTCGCTATTACTGACATTTATATAGCCCTTTCCCCTGAGGAAAATGAGACCTTTCAAATGCTGGCTTAGTGCTGCCCCAGCTAAGTTTGTCATTGCTTATCCAGCCAATAAGTATCTTGCTTCTTTCATCTTTTCCCAGAAACACATCATTCCATTTCTTTAATCATCTCAGTGTTATTCTTTGTGCTCAGTCTAATTTCTCAACACATTTTGAATGTCGAGAGGCCTTATGCTATAGCTTAGCCATACCAGAGTCAAGGAAGTCATTTCTCTCTATTTTCTTCTGCCCTAACCCAATGGATCATTGTGCTCAGTTCAAAATAGCATTAGCCCCTTTGGCCATCGTATTACATTGCAAACTGATATCTAATTTGTCCTCCATTGCCAGTGTTAGACCTCCTTTAGTGTTACTTCTCCCCAGGTTTCTCCTGTCCATTGAATTATTTTACTCATATGTATTTGTTTTCATATTTCTAGGCTGAATCACATTTTGTTATTTTTTGCTCATATCACTGCCATCTTTGGGTTCATGTATATATATATTAGAGTTTCCATGGTATCTGCCATAAAACTTATCACCTGCAAGTTTTGTTAATGAGCTATTTCCACTCTTTCCTTACTCAAGAGATTATTAACACAACAAAAACAATCCTTTTCCAAGTAATTTTTAAAGAGATTTTTGAAGACCTGAGCTAGGAATACCCCAACAAGAAAAATACTCATTATCACTATTTTTATACATAATACAATATTCATTCTGCTCCTTTCCATGTTGAATTTTGTGAATTAATTGGGATAGTTTTCTTAACAAAAACTGTGAGAGTTTAATAATACATATTTTCATGGAGATAACATTTTACCTATGTAAGATTTTGAATAGTTAAAAGTGCTTAAATGTCATTATCTCGGTTACTTGAGGGCCATCTGGATCCCTAAAAGGATCATTTAGCTTCTTTTTCCTCCATATGCCACACAAGTAATCACATTAGCGTCTCCTCTTACAGGAGGACTGATAATGAGGTGTACAAAACTTATCAAAAATACTTCCTTTCTATTAAATGGGAAAAGTAAAAAAAACAACTTACAAATCATATTCCTAATTGTGTATGGATATGTAGTATCACTTTTGAAGAATCTAGACATGGGGAATTGAAAAGGGACATTGACTTGTCCTAATAATACCTCAAGAATACCTAGGTTCTGGGGTTTACCGAGCAATAAGGATATTATTTTAATAGAGCCTTAGATCTGTATTTGCAGAGTTTTGTTTGTCTGCTGTGTAAAAAATAAACATTGCTATTTTAATATGTATATACAAGCTATGATTAGTCACAAAATATTTTTCTTCCATGAATACTACTATCATATGTGTTTCTGTGGTTATTTATACATAAAAAAGTCCTCACATTGGGAAATGATGGGCTCCTTGAATTGAAAGAAATATTTCAAAAGTGTCTCAACTGTACAAGAAGTTTGTTAGGAAGGACCGATTTTGTAATCCTCTTTCCCACCATGAGATTTACTGCCATGACTCAGATGCATTCTGTTGATTTCCCTCAATCATAATGGGTAATATTTTTATCTACACTGATACATCTATGGATTTTTGATATTTAGTTACAACAGTGTCAATGATGACAACAACAAAGGTAGTAGCAACAATTATTGCATTCTCACTGTATTACAGGCACTATGCCAGGCACATTCCTGCACATCCCTCTTTTAGTCTTTACCATAATCCTGATACGTACCTTTCTATCCATTTTATATATTAGAAATTTGATCTTCTGGGAGCATGAGTAAATTATGTAGAATCACACAGGTTTTAATTGAATGACAGGAATAATTGAATGACAGAGCCAGGACTATTAGATTCTACACTGAGTGGCCAGATCATTATGACCACCTGACGTTTGTAGGCAAATTAGCTATAATTTCGCGCTGAAGTTGCTAGAGGGCCAGACCATTATAAATAGGGAAGCAGGTTGTTTACCACCACAGTAGAAGTGATTTTTTTGAAGATATGGGTAAACAATGCGATTTAACAGCCTTTGAATGTGGGATATATATATACATACATACACACACACACACATACACACACTGAGTGGCCAGATTATTATGACCACCTGAAGTTTGTAGGCAAATTAGCCGTACACTGCATTGTATGGAATATGGAAGCTGAAGGCCTGTTTGAAAACCTTTGCTGTTCAAAGTTATCAAGATAAAATGTCTTCAATTTGCACAGGAACACAAAGGATTGGACAGTAGAGCATTGAAAAAAAGTCATGTGGTCGGAGAAATCATGTTTCCAGTTGCATCATGCAGATGGCAGAGTGAGAATTTCGCAGAAACAGCATGAAAGCATGCATTCTACATGCATGAGTACAACCCTTCAAGCTGATGAGGGCA
Source organism: Murina feae (assembly GCA_004026665.1). Classification (NCBI taxonomy): domain Eukaryota; kingdom Metazoa; phylum Chordata; class Mammalia; order Chiroptera; family Vespertilionidae; genus Murina; species Murina feae. The sequence goes on along the minus strand of PVJC01002403.1, from coordinate 60,245 downwards.
GTGTTATGGTTTGGGGCATGTTTTCTTGACATGATTTGGGCCCTTTAATTCATGTGGAACAATGTCTGAATAGCACAACATACCTAAGTATTGTTGCTGATCAAGTTCATCCTATAATGTTGATGGTGTACCCCAATGGAGATGGCTTCTTCCAACAAGACAATGCGTCATGCCACAGTGCTCATATTGTGCAGGAGTGGTTTCAAGAACATGAGGGAGACTTTACCTTGCTTAGGTGGCCCCCACAATCACTAGATCTCAATCCAATTGAGCATTTGTGGGACGAAGTTAAAAGAGCCATCAGGCATCTGGTTCCACAACCATCAAATCTCACAGAGCTGGACAGTGCTATTCATCAGGCATGGTGTCAGATTCTTCCCATCACCTTTCAACATCTAGTGGAGTCAATGCCAAGAAGAATTGTTGCAGTATGGAAGGCGAAAGGTGGCCCAATGAAGTACTAATGGGGTGATCATAATAATCTGGCTACTCAGTGTATATTCCTTGATTCTCTCACAATGCCTTGCATGACTTCTGGCCATGCTGCATATTCTACCCCACAACTTGGTCCTGTAAAACAACCCTGTCACTGTGCTCAAAACTCTGTGGGTCAGTAATGTGGGCAAGGCCTGATGAGAAGAGCTTGTTTCTGCTTCACACTAACCGAGACTTCAAAGTAGCTTGGAGTGACTCAGCAATAATGATAGTCATATCTGGAGGTACCTTCATGCATTTATATGGCCATTGATGCTGTCTGTTGGCTGGTTTCTCATCTACAGCAATCAGCCAAAACACCTACAGTGATGCCTTTTTGGGAAATGTGGCAGCCAGAGACTTTCACTAGTGGATCAAGACTCTGAAGGCAAGCATCTTAAGAAAAATCAAGTAGCTGTAGCTGGAGTTGCTCAGTTATTTGGAGCATTGCCCTGTACTCTGAAAGGTCAGGGGTTCAATTCCCATTCAGGGCACATACCCAGGTTATGAGTTCTATCCTGGTTGGGGTGTGTACAAGAGGCAACCAACTGTTCAATGTTTCTTTCTCACATTGATGACTCTCTCTCTCTCTCTCTCTCTCTCTCTCTCTCTCTCTCTCTCTCTCTCTCTCTCCTTTCTCTCTACAATCAATTTAAAAAATTAAAAGGAAAACATATCCTCAGGTGAATATTTAAAAAAGAAAACCAGGCAGAAACGGTATCCTTTTTTAGTGTCACCTTCTCTGTCTTCTGTTGGCCAGTTGTTCCCTAAGTTAAGCCAAGGTTCCAGAGGAGGAGAGATAAACTGTACTTCTCCATGGAAAAGTTCCCATTTTCAGACATGTTAAAAAAATGTAATTCAGGTTTTTATATGTGTTCTTGAAGAACTCTGTCTTGTGAACTTAATATGCGTTCTCAGAAAACTCGATCTCATGGCTATGGTCTATTTGCTATGTTTCTCAACCATGGAAGCAAATCACCAGCATTGGGAAGCATGATAAACCTCCAAAGTTTCTCCACTCTGAAACAAAATCTCAGGGGGATGGGGAGGGTGGGGCTTGAAAATCTGTAGTATTCTCAAAAAGTTTCCTTATACTGCTTCTGTAGGTGGAGATGGTCTCAGAAGCTTACAGCCAGGTCCACTCTTGGTAGGGCTGCACAGCCTGGTAAAATCCTTATCATCCCCACCTCTTCTCCACGAAGCTTTCGAAAATACCACCTCTACATTTGTAAAAGAAATCCTGGGAGCTCCCTTTCCCACCTCATCAAGGATGGGTGACAAGACTTTAAGCAAAATCTCTGCTGAAGCCATCACAGCAGGGGGCATATCAGTTTAGAGCTGTCAGTTGATAATTACTGTGCTGTGAATGGTTGGGCTAGTATCACCCAATAGCTTGATTTGCATATTTATAACTTAATATGTGCACAGAAGTACCACTTTGGGGTGCCACTCTTGCAGCTTCACACCAGTGAAAACATCTTCAAAGAGCTTCGACAGCTTCCTTGAGCATTTGTCTGAAGTTTAGAACCAGAGGAGGGTGGCAGTCCACACATCTGGAGAAATGTCTGGTACAATCTCTTAGCTCTTTCTTCACTTAGACACTGCATCTCTTAGCTGCATCAGCAACCAGACCCCTCAGTGGGAATTCTTTCTCTTAAATAAAAGAGAAAGAATACTGCTATTTTATTGCTTGGTTTCCAGTCTTCTGATTATCAGGAATTTCACAAGCCTAATATCCATGCATGCCAGGGAGAGAAGGACCAGCTAGGAAGGATGAAGAGTTGTGAGGAAAGAGTGCTTGTAGGCAGAACTTTCTGTAGCTTTGAGGTTGGAATGCACTGGGTAGATATCTTGAGCAAGGGACAGGTTACTAAGGATATTGTCCTGGAATTGAACTAGAGAGACTATGAGGAGAACATTGCTACATTTATCCACTGGGCAGAAAAGTCAAACTCAGCTTGCTAAGCTTATTGAGGACAATCCTAAGTCTTAGCCACTGCCTCACAATTTCATCTGAAGGAGGCTAGAGAGATGATGATCAGTAAGAACCATGTTCTCGAAATCCTCCATGGAGGTCAGAATCTTTGGAAAAAGTAAATAAAACTAGCAAAAGCCAATAAATGTTATGGCATATATTTTATAGGACTGGGATAAGGTTGTGGAGAGCAGGAAGCAAATAAGTAACATGTTTGGTCCTCTTTTGTGATTTCAGACTGAGTTCAGTTATTTGTATTTTCAAAAGTGTATTTCTTGAACAGACTGTATCCCTTAGGGGTTTTATGAAAAATGATGTGTCTAGGACTGACCTTAGATCTACTGAATCAGCAACTTGGGGGATGGGACTTAGAAATCAGAATTCATAACAAGTTGCCCAGTGACTCAGATGCATACACAAATAAAAGAGGCACTAACCAAGATCCTGCCAATGCAATTATTGGGGAATCCAGGAAAAATGTTGCTAAAGTTCTCTATTAACATGCATCAATTCTTTCTTTCTCCTTATCCATCAAGGGGATCCACGGCCACTAGGAAAGTCTTTTGAAGTTTGATGGCGTTAAGTGGTTAATATCTATGAAATAAAGTTTTCTTTAACATTAACTAGTCATTAGGTCAGCAAACATTCTGAAAAAAAATAAAAAAGGATACCTGCAAAGCAGAATATAGTAAAAATGCCTCTATAGCTTTGAATAAAACTTACAGATTATTTTTCTATATTGAATCCAATAAAATTGTTTTTCCAAATGGCTACTAAGTTTTCCCAGCAATGGAAGAACCAGTAGATACTTGTAAAATTCTAATCAATATAAAGATTAACTGTGTGATGTGTTTAATAAGTAAATAGTGTACAAATATCATGTGAGCTAATTGCCCCTTTGAATACAATTCTTGGAAGAGTGATGTATATAAAAAAGAAACAGAAGCAGTACTTTTTCATCACCTGATCTGTGCCAATCACTGTGTTAGATCATTGACATTCAAATTTATTTGTTTTGATGCAAGTATTTTATATTTATATAAAGTATTATTTTAAGTAAGTTTTACCAGATTATTATTGCTTATTTATTATGGATAACACTACTTGTTGCTTCACACACACTGAAAATAAATCACAGAAAATAAAATAGAAGTGCCTGGAAAACCATGTTTTAGATAAAATGGCATTTAACGTTTAAAGTGAAGTTAAGTGGTACATTTGTTCGGGCCCAATCTTTACCATTATATCAAAAGTCCACCTCCATAATATTCAGGAAATGTATGAGCACCTGGTGTTGGCAGAATTACTGTTGAATGTTGAAAATTTGGACACGATTTCATTTGTGATTTTTTTGATAAATAAGAATTTGCATATATAGCATCACTGAATTTTAGATTTCGCTAAAATATTTACAGTTTACATGAAGAAGCCAAAGTCCAAAAATTATATGTATTAAAATAACACTTCCTGAAAGCAATTTTTAGTCTTAGTTTTAATAGAATAATCAAAGAATCAACGAATTTTATAAAGCCAGAATGAACAGCTATAGATTTTTTTGGTTTAACAATTTTCATAGAAAAAAAGAAAACTAAAGTAAATGTTAAAAGACATTGTGTGGTGATTTCTCCACATATAGCTAATATATCTTAGGTGACTGTACTTTAGTTTCTTTAAGCCTAAAATGGGGATCAAATCTGGATCAAGTTCATTGGGCTGTTGGAAGAACCAAACTAGAAAATGTACATACAATGTTTAGCATAAAGCTTATTAAAGTTGGATACATTCTATTCTTACTGAAAACGGTTTTATAACTCATACTTTTTTGGTAAGCCAAAAGTGCCTTATCCTGCACTACTCTATATTGGGTGATATTTTACTTTATTTATAATTATGGAACCATTTGATGACAAATGAAATTTTGCATTACAAAGATATGGAAATTTTAACTCATTTGCTTTTATTTCTACACTAGAGGCCCAATGCACGAAATTCATGCACTCAGGATGGGGGTTCCTGAGCCTGACCTGTGCCCTCTCACATTGTGGGAGCCCTGTGATAAATCACCCCAAAGAGGTAGGCCCTGCCCACCCATCTGGGGCTCCTTAATGGATTGCCCCAAAGAGGTAGGCCGGAGCCGAGGGTCTCGCCTCTGTGCTGCATGGAACCACTGGACCCCCGGCCTTGCCACATGGAGCCACGGGAGCTACCTCCACGCCATGCATGCAGGATCAAGCCCTTGCCCACCCATGTGTGCACGCAGCCTGCCCACTCACACATGCCCACTGCACACACAGCCTCCTGGTGATTGCTTGTTGCGGCGTGAGGGCGTCCCAGAGTGAGGGTGTGATGACCACATAGGCTTTTATTAATAGGATATGTTAAGCTGTTGTCCTATACTGTAGAGTGAAGGAGGTTTATATTCCCATCTTAAATATTAATAATAGTATATTCTTAATTTTCTACAATAAGCATGTAAAATACATTCATTTTAAAAAATATATCTTAACCAGATAAAAGCAGACCATTTTTGAAGAATTATAATTAGCTTATATTTATTGGCAATGTAAAATAGTATCATCTCCTTTCCATTTTGCTTTGGTATATAAGTGTACAGATGGGTCTTTTTGTTGACAAGGTAGTAATGATAAAGACCCTGTCTCTCTTCCGCTCTTCTTTTCTTTTAACCACCTTCATTTATTACTCCTGATTCCCTCATGTTCAGTATATTAAATGCAAGTAGATGGTTCTGATTTTACAAGATAATTCTAATAATTAATTATTATAGAAGCCAAAATATGTTACCCATAATGTTAATCTCTCATGTGAGTCTTTCTATACATTCAAAATACAATGTGCTATTTACAGGTCACAGTAGGAACACAAATTAACCTCTTTACTCTTCTCAATTGTATGGCTGTTAATTTAAGTCAGTGAAGAATTCTAAATCTAATTTTTCTTTAGCACTATCAGACTTGTAGGAAAGGTCTCTTAGGCCCAAAGAAGAGTAGTTGAAATTCATAATGGAAAGGGAGAGAATGTGATGGAGGGAAATATTCTCAACCTGGTATCTCTTTAGTGCCCAAATGACTATGGGAGATCACTTCCTTTGCATGATACATCGCCACTCTTCCCTCTACCCAGTTTTGGGAAGGAGGATGAGAGCAGAGGAGCAGGCCTGGACCCTTAGGTTCTCAGCTAATGAGCATCAAGAGCACCATATTTAAAGCATTGGGAAGGTAAATGCAAGAGGAAGGGAGATAAGGGAATTAGCACCTCAGAAATAAGGAACAGAGCTGAGTAGCATATATAATAGCTTGGTTGAACAACTATTCCTCAAGTGTCCAGACCTTTGTGATATCTCAGCACAAACATGTGAGTGTGAGGGGGATTCACTGATATCTTCAAGGCATATTACATAGATTTCAGCCTAATTCACTCTGCTGCTAAAATTAAAAAAAAAAAATCACTCTTGGTATATTTGTTCTTTAACCACTGCTACAGTCACACTCATTACTGCCTGGGTTTTATGTAGTAGTCAGAACATAATAAGCTGTTAACAGAGACTGACATTCTACCTGATTCTCAACTGCCTGATCAGTCAGGTGTGGGTCTAAAATTCAGTGTGCTCTTTATACACTACTTAGTTGAACTAATATTTACAAAGTGCTCTAGTGTGCATTCCAAAGAATGCTAAAAGCTGAGGCTATAGTAAATCAAATGGGGTTCTCGTCCTGAAAAACTTCAGCATCTAGCAGGAAGAAATAGCCACATAAACTTAAGCCTTGGTATAAAGGTATTGTAGAACAGAGAATAGAGCAGCAACTAAGGCTGGAGGTTTACAAGATAGAATCCTGGAGAAGATAGTCTTTGGCAGATGTCTAAAAGAGATGTTAAAAGAATATTCCTCATTTAGGGTGAGCTAAAGTATAGAGTGAGAAACTGCTAGGGTGTTCCTGAAAAACAATGTTTTGTTCTTACTAGAAGGTAAAGTGCAGGAGCACAGGTAGGACATGTGGTGGGAAAGGTGGGCAACAGAACATGGAGAGACACGTAGGACCTTGTTACTCAGTATTATCTATAGTCCTCGGCTGACCTTAGCTGGAGCTTGTTGGAAATGTAACTCCTCTGGCCAGACCTATCCCATCAAAATCTGGGTTTTAACAAGATCCCCAGGCGATTTGTTTGCTCAATAAAGCTCAGAAAGCACTCATATAGTAGATATGAGCAGATAGAGGAAGGCATCATAACTTGAAGCTGAAAGACCAGAAGTTTTTCTCAGTCAGTCTCTCTACTTTTTTTCGTTTCCTCCCTCTCTAATAATGGGCTCCTCAGACTAGCTTCAATTTGGGCCTTAAACTCCTGATTTTTGCTGCTTGATTTCAGTGACACTTATCCCCCTTTCTACCCCCACACCATTGCAAACCTGGGCATGGAAAGCCTTGGGTATGTGAGGGTAAAAGAAAGGTGGGGAGGATGCTATGGAAAATCTTGAAGGCTAACATTAACAACTAATATTCACTTACTGCATAATGGTTGTCAGTTTTTCACATACATGTTCTTCACATCAGCCATGTGAGAACATAATTAACTTCTTCATTTTACAGTTGAAAATATTTGAGATAGCTGATGTCAATTGTTGAAAGTCACATGACTGAGGAAGAAGCAAAATATAGAAGAAATCAAGTTTTTTGATGTGAACAAAGTTCAATGCTGCTTCCTCTTCTCTAAGTTGCTTTCTTAGCTCATGAGCTCATGAAGCCCTGGCCTGGCTCATCCCTGTTGTAGTCGCTTTTTGTTTTTTGTTGTGTTTTTTTTTTCTTCTCTGCATTGTATTCTAGCCTCAAGGACACTGAGAGTCAAAAGAGGCTCCAACCAGAGTTCCACTAGAGCAGTGGTTCTCAACCTTCCTAATGCCGCGACCCTTTAATACAGTTCCTCATGTTGTGGTGATCCCCAACCATAAAATTATTTTTGTTGCTACTTCATAACTGTAATTTTGCTACTGTTATGGATTGTAATGTAAATATCTGATATGCAAGATGTACTTAGGCGACCCCTGTGAAAGAGTCATTCGACCTCCAAAGAGTTCGTGACCCACAGGTTGAGAACTGCTGCACTAGAGGATGGCTGTGCTCACCTGTCCACAGGAATTGGGCTTTAGGGAAATGTTAAAACAAGTGTTATTTTACCTGTATGCAGAACAGAGACAGGAAAATATTTAAACTAACCAGACTAATTCTACTTGAGAATAGGGATCAAATCCCAATTAAAGTAGCCTTGCTTTTTTCCCTCACTGCTCAAGAGTACAAAGGACCATGGCTTTAGGATAAAGCCACTCCATTGTATCATGGCCAGTTTAAGGTTTAGAACTCATTTTAATGACTGAATTGAAATGTCTACATAGATGATTTGATTGATTAAATTGAGATCCATCATTATGTATATAGTGAAATTGGAAATACAGATTCTGCTGAGAAATGTCTGAGTGTTCAAATGTAGATAGAATAAAATTACCCATTCCTCAACTATTCAAGCCTTTAATCATACATTGAAAATGGGAAAAAGGGATCTGTGGAAAAATCATGAATGTCTTCGGATATGCTTATGTTCTCTTTATTCTATTTTCTTTGAGGGCTTGGGGTCTTAAACCTCCCTTTAGTTGGTAGAGAGAAAGCAGAAAATTTTTATCATCAGAATAGAAGTGCTGCTCTGGTGTGACAGTCCTCAAATAGTACTTCGATCATTGAGGGCTCAAAATAGCTCTCTATTCAGTTCTTTGGTACCTTTAGCTCAGAGGCAAATAGTATTGCTTAAACCCTAAAACTCTTCTTCTGATCTGCATGTGAAGAGACTATAACTAATATAGATTTAGAGAGCAGACATCACAGAGAGGAAGGATGATATTGGAGAGTTGAGGTTAAGAAAGTAGAAATAAGATGGTTAGAACTTCTGTTTGTTCCTATTGTATATTTGATTTTGTTTTTCAGTTTTGGAAATTCTTCTGTTTGAAATAAAGTATTGATTTATCTCAAGATTTGAGGGGACTCTATGCCTTCAATGAGACCAAGAACATTTGATTTTAAGGGAAATATGTGACCTTCCTTGCTTTCCCTGTCATTTATTTCATAAGTACAGGAACACTAGTAAGACAGGAATAAGAGTGTGTCTAAAATAAGACTGGGTTAGAGCAGAAGGCAGCTGGAAGAGAAAAGTGGTGATTCCTTACTAATATGTATTTAAACTGGCTGGATTCTATCTTAATGGATTCTATCTTAACACAGTCATCTGGGTTCAGACCTACTAGAGATGGTCAAGGAAAATTTTAAAAAAGTAACCTTATGGACTATGACAGCAAGACAAGTGTTTATCATCACCATGCTATCAGGAAAGGCTATGAAGGAGGGCAATAGAAGGGGTATAAGGAGCCTTGGGGCCCGATCTAACTCTTGAAGGACTAAAACTTATAATGAGTATGGCCTATGAACAAGAAGAGTTACTTAAAAGGGAGTGTAATCGACTATAAAGTCTTAAATGCTGCAGGTAGTGCCAAGGCACACTGGTTACCATGGGTCAGCTTAGAGAAGACAAGCTGCAGTAGAGAAACATGATTCCTCTCACCTCCAGTGAAAATACTGTTCAGGGGTTATGAGTATCAAACATAACTTATAGCAAAAAGTTGAACTCAAGAAAATCAAGAAAAGAACATCCAGGGGAAAACAAAGCCTTGTTGTGGTTCAGATGCCTAAGAGCTCAGAATGACTAGACTATGACATTGGTGTTATTAATTTTAAAAAGTTTTATTTATCATATACTATATAGATCTTGCTACATAATCTAAAATTGTAAAATTTGGGAGATCTGAATCTTAACTAAAAACTAAGGTGAATAATGTGTGGACTACTTCTGTCTGCTTAATTTCAATGGCAAAACACATAGCTTAGCCCTAACCGGTTTGGCTCAGTGGATAGAGCGTCGGCCTGCAGACTGAAAGGTCCCAGGTTCGATTCTGGTCAAGGGCATGTACCTTGGGGCACCTCCCCAGTAGGATATGTGCAGGAGGCAGCTGATTGATGTTTTTGTCTCATCAATGTTTCTATCTCTCTATCTCTCTCCCTTCCTCTCTGTAAAAAAAAAAATCAATAAAATATATTAAAAGAAAACAACAAAAAACAACACGTGGCTTAGAAAGACTTTTTATAGCCCAAATATTACAAGAGAGAATCAAACAGGACAAGCTGCTTCAGCTCAGAGCTGAGTGTGGTGGTGAGAACCCCGTTGTCACAACTTTAGCAAATAAATATAATGAATCAGTTGAATCCTATACTTTGACTTTTGTGTATAACAGTTACAAAAATAGGGAAAGCCCTGGAATATCAGTTGTAGTATCACATTTTTAATGACTCTTGTTCATTCATTCATTCGTTCATTCATACAGTCATTCATATGTTCACTCGTCTTATTAATTAATAATAATCGTATGCCTACTAAAGGATCAGGGACTGTTCCTGATACTATTGTCACTACATAGACTCCATCCTTGCACTCATGGAGCTTATAGGCTGGTAGAGAAAGACAGATGGTTCAAAATGATAAAATTACTATGAAGGAAGAGAATAAAATGGCAAAAGGGAGATTCATTCCCTAGATAAGGAGGATAGACTGCATTGGAGGGGGTCTAGGAAGGCCTCTCTGGGGTGTCCTTTAAGTTGAGATCCATAATTAGAAGAAGTCAGGCTACATCAGCATTTTACATTCACATAGCAGAGTATAAAGACTGTGTAACATTTCAGAATACACAGATCAGAAACTAAAAAATAATTTTCTAACATGATAAAGTTCTTAAATTTTTTAAATTGGGGAAAATATCATCTATCTATCTATCTATATATCTACCTATCTGTCATCTCTCTATCTACCTATCTCTCTCTCTCTATCTCTATCTCTGTCTCTCAGAAGTGGAAATTTGATCTCTTATGGGTCTATGAAGGTCATATGTCTCTATTTTATGGAGTTGAGTTGTTTCTTAATCACAACAAGAGGCTTGTCTAAACTCCTAGTTGGAATAATTGCCTTTAATTTTAATGCAGTTCTATGTGCACGGTTAGTTGCTCATTAAAAACTAGCTAATGTAAGGAATAGAATTTTGTTTAATGATGGTTAAAAAACAAAATTGAATTTAATGAGATCATATGCTGATTTAATGGTTGATTTTCAGACTCGAAAATTCCCTGTTACACATTCCACAAGTAATTGTCATTCAGTTGCCTAAATCAGGTGTTACAGCATTAATGCTAAAGTGTAACCCTGAGTAGCAAATGGTTTATAATGTTGGTTCAAAGATGAGATTTGACTTAAAGTGATACTTCTATCCATATTCAAATAACACTTAGGTAAATAAAAATATAAGGTAAATAAAAATATTAGGTAAATAAAAATAAAAATAAATGTAAAAATATAACTTTTTACATAGTTTATTTTTTTAAATTAGATTGTAAATACATGAAGATTCAAGCCATTTATTTATGCCTCTTTAGAACTCTAGTTTTTATAATATTAACAAATGATAGATGCTAACTAATCTTGTACAGTGACCTGAGAAAAGGGTGGGCTTTAAAGCTGGAAAGGCTGGTTTGAACCCTGGCTTTGCACCTTGCCAGCTCTATGGGCCTGACCTGATTGATATGTTAACTGAGCCTCAGTTTTTCACCTATGGAATAAAGAGCCTACTTTCAAGGTGGACTTGGAGATTAGTGCTATCCTATATAACAAAAGGGTAATATACAAATAGACTGAATGGTCGCTATGATGCACACTGATCACCAAGGGTCAGACGTTCAGCCACACTCGGGGCTGAAGGTGGTGGCAGGAGCCTCTCCTACCTCCGTGGTAGCACTAAGGATGTCCAACTAAGCCAAGGGCTCCTGGACTGCAAAAGTGTGAAGGCCAGGGTGAAGACACCCCCCACCAAGTGCACAAATGTCATGCACTGGACCTCTAGTTTTATATAAAAAAACAACAATAAGAAAGTTACTAATATTTAAAAATAGGAAGAAAAACAGGCAGACTGTGCCATTAAGTTCTGTGAGGGCAGGAAGTCTGATGAAGCTGAGATAATGTTCCAATTGAGGCAGTTAAGTTGTCTCCATGCTCAGAAAGCACAACAGTATGTCCTAAGAATTTCTGAGGGCCACAATCAGTCTGCAGGTGAGTCTACATACCTATTGGAAGAGTTAGCATCAAACTAAAAAGATGGTGGAATTGGACTTTAGGTGGGAAACAATTCTGCTTTTCCAGGGACCTACAAATCTGAGACAAACAGCTCTGCCCTTTACTTATGGTAGAAATGGGGAAAGTTACCAAGGAGAAAAATAATTAATCTAGGTACAAAAATATCCAGGTCAGATGATCTGCAGATTAGAGTTGTGGAAAAAATAATCCTTTCTCTTCAGAGCTGGTTTATAATATTTCAATTAGGAATTTCCACCATGGTGACTATAATGAGCATAGGCCTCTCTGAAGAAAATTGTTTCATCCTGGCCTCTGCTGAGAAACTATCTAATCACCAAATTTTTCTCTCCTGTCTCCTCCTCCTCATGCTATTCTCAATTTAACTCAACTACCATTTATAGACTACAGTGGGCATCTGCTAACTGGGAAAAAATATATAAACTAGCCTAAGCTATAGCCAATGAAAAGTGATAAAGTGGGCTTAAGAAATTTGCTCTGAACTATGAATTGGGGGAGTTACTACAAAATGGCTTACTTAGGAAAGGAAATTGAAACAAAATCACACAGAGAGCCCATGAGTTAAGGTCATAAGAAGATGGAGTTGTAAGGAAAAAAACCTACAAAGTTGAAAAAAGGTGTATGAAAATAAGGGAAAATAATTCACAATCCAGGTGGCACTAGGAAGAGAGGTGAAGATTTGTAAAGAACAGCTGAGTCATATTTATGTTAGATAGGTATTTACCAGTTCATACTCTCTACAGCCTTGCTTTGTTATAATCCCTATTCTTGCTGAGTTTTAAGGTTTCAGTCTTTTCTGGTTTACTGGAAAGAATATCTTTTCAGTATGTTCCTATTATTTGTGATAAAAGTACTCTGTGAACAAAGTATCCAGATAAAAACTAAGACTAAGTTGTGAAGACTAAGCAGCAAATTTTCCTTGGCACATTCTCAATTTTAGATAATTTTTCCCACTGTTCATGTACTACTAATAAAGTTGATTCTATTTGAGGTTTGAAAAATATGAATACTGTACCCTTATCTAGCCTAATCCAGTTTTCAGAGAAGAAGACAGGGGAGAAAGAAGGAAAAAAGGAAGCTACAGAACCAGAGAATGAGGAAACAAAAGTGGGAGGGAGAAAAGGAAAGACAAAAGACTGGATTATGAAAAAATTGATGGAAAAAAATATATAACCCAGTAAGTAGTTAGCATATTTCCCTAAGTGAGTTTGCAGTATAAGAAAGCTCATTAATCTATCTAATCTAATAAAAGAGTAATCTGAAAATTAACCCTCACTCCTTTACACCCACAAGCTATGCCCACCAACCAATCAGGAGCAAGTATGCAAATTAACTAAGAAGGCTGTGACCACTGAGCTGGAGTTGCCCCGGGCAATGGATAAGCCAGGGCGCTGTAGGCCCTGAGCTCTACTCAAGGCTACAAAGTTTCAATTATAGAAGATAAACAAACCCCAGATACCTGCCGGGCTGGGACCTTGGGTTACCAGGGGCAACCCAGCCTTCGAGCGGGGGACAACAAAGTTTCAATTGTAGAAGTTAAATAAATCCCAGATACCTGCTTCCAGCCAGGCACCCCAGTAGGGACCCGAACATTGAAGGGGCCATGGGCAGCCAGAAATGGCCATCAGGCCCGCACCCAGGCTGGCCAGGCACTCCAGTAGGGACCTGAACCCTGAACCCTGAAGGGGCTGTGGGCAGCCTGAAATGGCCCTCTGCCCCTCACCCAGGTTGGCCAGGCATGTCAGCAAGTGGACATCCCTCAAGGGGTCCCAGATGGTGAGAGGGCACAGGCTGGGCTGAGGGACCTGCCTCCCCTCCCCCGAGTGCACAAATTTTTGTGCACCGGGCGTCTGGTATATAATAAGCCTTTAAAGTTATCTGTCATCTATCAAAAGAATAAGGCAGTCAATTTTAAAAATTTTTGCATGTGCAAATATTTAAAACCTACATATTCTGGATAAGCAATATGCCTTCTAATACAGCATAACATAAAATAAACATACTCAGATGGTGTTAAGATGGGATGATGTTTACATGTAACTTATATGCCAAAAATCTATCTTCTACTAATATGTAACTTATATACCAAAAACCTATCTACTACTGAGTCTTCTTGCAGAGCCCTAAAACATATTAATGTAAAATGCCTGGATGTCCCTGGTGGAGTTTGTATAAAGGAGGCAAGCATATTTCCATATAACAACTCAATGGGATGGTTATAGCCACTTCAATAATATAAAACAATCAAATTTAGTTTTATATTGGGTCATAAAATTACAATACCAGAAGTGTCCAACAGTTTATCAGTTCTCCAAATGGCTAGCGTAGGATGCTACTGAGGAAGGTGTAAAATCCCTGTAATGTGTCTAATTACCTGAAATCATACTGCCCAAGGGATATACTCTCTTGACCCTTTCTGTTGATCAGTTTATGTCATAAACATATGGGTTGATAACACAACATTGTTTTGCTTCAGTAAATATTGTAACTGCAGATCTCTTTTATTGTCCTATAAATAGTATGTCTTCCCTTGAAATAGTATTGCATTTGCCATGTGTCTTCCTCAAGTTATTGTCTAGTGTGATTGTTTTACATATTAATTGCAGAACACTAAACCCTACGTAGAACGAATGGATTTTGGGAAGCAACTATACAAATTACCTAGGCATCAAAGCACGTTAGCTTGTTAAAAATAACTGGGACCAAATTCAAATTCCAAATTCTGTCTCACCACCAGCCCATCTTGTCCCAATTGGTTGGTTTTGAAGAAGGAAATATTTAGAAACCATTTACTCTTTTCCTTTTAGGAACTAAGAATGAGTGTGCAAGTGTGTGTGTGTGTGTGTGTGTTTGTGTGTGTGTGTGTGAGAGAGAGATCTAAAACATTAAAACCACTGTAAAAGTCAAAGTAGACTTAAATTTGAACCCAGCTTCCATCTCTTATTAGCTGTGCAATTATAGTTAATAATCCTTCAATTTAGTGCCCTTGGCAGTAAAACACCAAACAATAATTCACAGAGTTGTGTGAGTGGAAAGAGCCCTGGAAATCCCCCACATGGTACTTGGCACATAGTTACCACCTATAAAGCTGAATTGCTAGTAATGATCATGGCTGTTCTTTATGTAGTCATAGTGATTAAACCTGCTCCTGTAAATAGAAGATTTCCCTTTTTAATGACTCCTTTGGAAAGAAAATCTCACAAGGAAATCACTGAGAGAAGGAAGGGACAGGTTTGGGCCACAAAGCTCTGGCATGAAAGCAGGTTGGAAGAAAACTGTACAACCCAGATGCCTTCACAATGGTCCTGAAGGCAGGTGGAAGGAAAAAAATATTGAGAGTATGTTTATCCAAGTGTGGGATTCAGTTCCCTCTTTTCATATGATATGCCACTTGTGTGCTGGTACTACCATTGTAATGAGGGCTGGGTGTGGGGTGGCAAATGGGGAGGGAGAGAAACCCATCTGTTTTAAATTGAGATATAATCTACTCTAATAAAAGAGTAATATGGAAATTAACCATCACTCCGAGACACCTAAGCCATGCTCCTAGCCAAGCCACACCCCCAGCCAATCAGAGCAGCTGTATGCAAATTAACCCAGCCAAGATGGAGGCCAACAGCCACGGAGCTAGAGCATACAGGAGGCTTCCGCTGCACCAGGAGTAAACTGTCTGCATAGGCCGTCTGGGCCTCTGCTCACGGCAACATTGTTTCAATTATAGAAGCCATGGAGCTGAAGCAAACAGGAAGCTTAGTTCCCTGCCTAGGCCTCAGCTCAAAGTAACAAAGTTTCAATTATAGAAGATAAATAAACCCCAGAAACCTGCTTCCAGCTAGCCTCTCTGGGACATTGGGTTAATGGGAGCTGTGGGCAGCCTAAAAACAGCCATCAGCCCCTCACCCAGGCTGGCCAGGCACCTGAGTAGGGACCCGAAACCTGAACGGGCTGTGGGCAGCCAGCAGGTGGACATCCCCTGAGGGGTCCCAGACTGCTAGAAGGCAAAGGCCAGGCTGAGGGACCCCCTCAGGGGATGTCCACCTGCTGGCTGCCCCCCCACCAAGTGCACAAATTTTTGTGCACTGGGCCCCTAGTTGACATATAACATTGTATTACTTTTAGACATACAACATAATATATTGATATATGTATATATTGCAAAGTGATGACCATAGTAATTTTAGTTAATATTCTGTATCAAGAGGACAATGGAGAAATGAAGTAGAAAACAGATTAGAGAGAGGCAGGTGAGAGTGAGTATGAATGGCATTTAAGCTTCGTCTTAATATTTGATTCCTGACCTGTTCTGGCCATGATTTCTGAGCTACACAACCAGCTAGATGCCACTGCAGCCTCAGTGAACCTAGTATTTCTGGCTTGTGTCAACTGACAGGTGAACTAACCTACCTGTACGGAGGGAGGAAAGTTTCACAGAAAGTACAGATTAATGCCTCACTCATGCTATGAATTATTGCTATTGTTTCCAAGGGCTGTGACATTGGAAACACAATAGAAGTTTTCTTGTACCTTTATCTGAAAGACTGGTGTCTGACATCATTTGGAAGGAGTAGAGGTTGTGGATTACAAATATAACATATTGTTTTGCTAACATATGCAAATGTTTGGAAAGTCTTTCAAATTTAAAGTAGAACAACAACAACAAAACCCCACATAAAATGTAGTCAAAGAATAAAACAAACCATTGTGTGGTTTTCCATCTTCCTTAGGGAGCAGCTGCTGATTTCACTTTAATTTGAGCTGCTATTGCTTTGAGCTAAACTTTCCATTTTTATTAAAAAAAAAAAAAACACAACTTTGAGTCTTGAGGATTACAAGCTTCTGTGCTTTTGATTTTTAATAAAAAGCAAGCATTTACCTCTGAACAGTAGCAGCAAGAAAGGGAATTAAACCTGAGGCTAGTGAACTGACCTTTCGAGGGGTGCCGACCCAGGAGGAGATGAGGAGATTAACACACATGGCATTCCTTTCTTATGTACACACTTTCCAGCTAGTACTCTTTAAAATATACATATTTATTTAAATGGGAAAATTATTCATTTTTTAAAATCTATTTTCATTAATGTTTGTATTACATGAATTGGCTAGATGGATGCAGGTTCTTCTGAGTGCTATGTTGGCTTTCCGTACATAATACAAATGGTGATGGTGTCAATTTAAGGTGTAGAATAGAAAGTGAAATTACATATCCATCTCTATATAATCCTCTACTGAATGGAGAATCTGAGGTGATGGGAATCTGACATAATGAAAATAATCACTCCAACACAGCTGACAAAATATTACTTGCAACTGGGAATATGTATACCCAAATACAAAGGAAATCTCATTCTTTAATCTGTTCATTTTTTTATAGAGGAAAGGAAGTAAAGTAAATGTAGTCTAATTTGTCTATGACTTTTCTATAAAACCTTTTTTATGCCTGTGGCGTTGAATGACCACAGCTTAAACAAATATGGTCTGTGATTCACCAATTCAGTTTAAAAATTACCATTTGCATTATTTCCCAATCTTTCCCCACCACCAGTGCTTTATAATATTACTAGAGGCCTGGTACATGGGGAGTGGGTCTAAGCCATCAGTCTGACATCCTTAGGGCAATTGCGGAGAGGTTACCACCACCTCCACTGTGCTTGCCAGCCATGAGCCTGGCTTCTGGCTGAACAGCATTTCCCCTGTAGGAGTCCACTGACCACAAGGGGCAGCTCCCTCATTGAGCATCTGCCCCCTGGTGGTCAGTGTGTATCATAGCGACTGGTCATTCTGTCGTTTGTTCTACTTGCTTATTAGCTTTTTATGCCTGTGGGATCAGGCCAAAGCAGGCTCTCAACATCCCCTGAGGAGTCCTGGATTGCAAGAAGGTGCAGAACAGGTCGAGGGGACCCCACTGGTGCTCGATCCGAGCAGGGGTGGGACATAGGAGGTTGGCCAGCTGGGCAACCGGCGGGAGGGCTCCAGGGTATGTCTGGCCCATCTTGCTCAGTCCAGATCATCCAGACCCCAGCAGCAAGCTAACCTGCCAGTCGGAGTGTCTGCCTCCTGGTGGTCAGTGCCCATCATAGCGAGCAGTTGAGTGGCCTTAACATATCATTAGCATATTACACTTTGATTGGTTGAATGGATGACCAGAACACTTAGCATATTAGGCCTTTATTATATAAGATTTTGTGTCAGTAAAGGAAGTCACCTATGTCGAGTTTAGAACTAAAATTTGAGCCAAGAGCTTAGCCTTTCACTCCATTTGCTTTTCTTAATCTTCACCCCTCCTACTTTTTGTGGAAAGAGTGTCATTCTGATAGAATAAAGTTGGGAGTTCACATTTCTATTAGAAGTTATTCTTTCCATCACATAGCTTACTAGTCTTATAGCATTAAATTAACTTTATCATCCCCAAATGCTCTGTTCACAGAGAAAATTTTTAAAGAAGTCTTTGTTAGAATATCTAAATATAATGCACCTTGCATTGAGTTTTATTTTTATGATTTTTTACCTTCATATGGGTATTGGCATTAATTAGGTGTGTACATTGAATGCTAATTGCATTATGTTTAATTATTTTTGTTATTTAACTTTTATTATAATTTTTAGTTAATTAAATTTATGACCATGGGATAATAGAAACCCCTCTCGGATCTAATTAGACAACTAAGGATCATTTGTAAAGGTCAGGCTAGCAGTTGGCTTGGGAAATGCAGGAGGCTTCTGGGTAAAGAATGTCAGTGATGAGACAGAGTTTATGTAGGGTGAGAGAGTATCAGACAGGAAGAGCTTCTGAAATGGTCATGCGCAATCCCTTCCTTTTCCTGGTGGGAAGGCTAAATGGAGATTAGGTTCTATGTGTACCTGTAAATTTCTATGAAATCTTTAGATGAATAATTTAATTTCTTAATATCTGGTTCATAGATTTATTATAAAAACCCCAACATTCCATTAGTACCTTGTAGGTTGTCTGTATTAGGGACTCAAAGGGTTTGATGTAACTTTGCAGCCATCAGAGGTAAGAGTGTTTTATTATCAAGCTCAAAGAAGACATTTGCATTAACAGGTTAAAGGAAGAGACTTTGATCTTCTTAAAATAAATGGATTCTTGATCCAATTGCTCACTTTCAAACATCTTACCCTCCTGCTAATTAAAAACAAAATTTTGGACTCTATTTGCTGCCTTTATGCTATTGTTTAACATCATGCAGACTAGATTGCATTCTTCCTATTGTTAGAAAAGTACTGTTGAAATCACTCAGCACACCTCTAGCCAAATTGAAATGACCTCTTCTCAACTTTCATCTTTATTTTGGTGTTCATTCTTATACTTACTACCTTGTTTTTGAAGGATACTTTTTTCTTTGCCTTTCCATACTTCCGTGTCCAATTTTCTTTCAAGTTCTCTTTTTATATATTCATTCAACCATTTATGATCATTTGCCAGGGATTTTGCTAGGCATGGAGGCTACAACCTAAAAACTATAATAAAGACAGAATCTTGTAACAAATATAAATTATGTGATACAGTATACAATCCTACTCACAAGTAATTTAAAATGATCAGTGGTTTTAATCCAGCATCCTCTTGTTCTCTAGGACTTATGATGACTCTATGTTACTTCAGTTATCACATCTCAAATTTTTAACTTGTGTTCAAGGCTCTTGATGGAGTCTACTTATTTTTACCTGATGATCCTTATTTGTCACTGGATTTCACCAGACAAACCATGGTTACTCTCAGTGACTTTATTGAAGTTACCCTCTCTATCCCAAATATCACACTAGATCTTCTCTGCGCAGGCAGTACTTTCTGTTTTAATCCCCCTCTCTCTGAACACTTGGATTCCTACTTGAATACACCAGTTCCCCCACCCCTGAATGCTATTTACAGTTTCTTAACACGTAGTTGGAATTTCAGAATTTAGCTATGTATCATGCACCAAAGACAGTACAACAAGGACATAAATTCTGAAGTCAGCATTCATCATTTACCAAGTTAGTGACGGCTCCATGCTTCTAATTTCTCCTTGGTAAATGGAGATAATAATACTCACCTCCTAGGGTTATGGAGATGATCAAATGAGGATATATACATAGGTAGATAGAATGATGATATATAGATACTGAAACATAGTAAATATTCAGCAAAATAGATATCATTACTTACTTTTGTAGATATACTTTTGTAAGTAACTATTATCTGAGTATAGGTTTCATTTATTTAAGCACACATTCTGAAAAAGTAGAGTTACTATATTTTATCTCTTCTGTAGCCAATGGAGAACTGTCTATGGTGCTTGTCATAGAATGGATACTAAAGGGAAGAGTTTAATAGCTTTTTTCCCTTTGCACTCTATCTGCATCCCCATAGATTTCTTTCCTCTACTTATTGAAAATGTATGCCACATGCAGTTTAAAAGGCTACCTAGGTATAGTATATCCATAACTAGTATGAACCATGGGGCTTTGGACAAAAATAATGTAGATGAGACTGGGTCCCTTTATATTGGGGAAAATATCTGATTCTTTGAAGAGGCTTCAGAAAGGAGTAGACCTCAGAGTGGGTCTTGGAGCCTTGGTAAATAGAATTTAGAGATGGAGATTAGGACATAGGCAAGATCATTCCAGATGGAGGGGATGGAATGAGCAAAGTATGGGGACCAGAAAACCTGAAAACACGTTTAGGGAACTTTCAAATCATTCTGTTTAACTGGTGTAGCACAGTATTGATGTGAAAATTGGAAATTTGGGGTGAAACACTGAAATAAAGGGTCATTCTATTTAAGGGTGAATTACATTTGCATCTGATTTATATTGCTTAAATGTTCCTGTTTAGTAGCTTAAACAAAAAAATTAGAAATTGATATTACTTTCTGTTTTCTGGGAATTGTGAGATTTAAAAAAAAATGGAAAATGATTCATTCTTAGACCATATATATACATATTTAAATAAGATGAGTTTTGCTTTTTATAAAATTGACAGCTCTCAAAACAGCAGTACTGATAATGGTCAAGCTAAATTCTCAATATAACAGCCCCAGAGGCCTTCCAGAAGCAGGCAGGGGAGCTTTGAGTAAGAAATGGCCCCTGGGCCTACCTTATCTGTCTTTACCAGTTAAAGGAGAACTGGCACACCCAGTTTCCATAGACACCATTTTGTTTTCCTTTTATTAAGGGAAGCTCATTTCACATTTTACAAGATGAAAGGTGCTGAGTAGGAATTCTCTGAGCAAATTCCTACAACATTTTCTTTTTACATTTATTTTAGCATTTGTCATACTGTAATGTAAGTAACTGTTTATTCATCTGCTTTCCTCACCCACCTATGAGTTCTATCAGGAGTTTCTTGAAATATTGCCATGTTTCAGGCATTGTTCTAAGTGTTTGACATGAATAACATGAATAATATTTTCATTTTCATAACAATTATCTGATTTGGATACTATTACTAATTCACTTTTACAAATAGGGAACTTATGTATATAGAGCAGTGATTTTCTTTTTTAAAAATATATTTTATTGATTTTTTACGGAGAGGAAGGGAGAAGGTCAGAGAATCAGAAACATCTATGAGAAAGAAACGTCGACCAGCTGCCTCTTGCACATCCCCCACTGGGGATGTGCAGGCAACCACAGTACATGCCCTTGACCGGAATCAAACCTGGAACCCTTCAGTCCACAGGCTGACACTTTATCCACTGAGCCAAACCGGTTAGGCTAGAGCAGTGATTTTCAACCAGAGTTCCATGGCACACTGGTGTGCCACAAGAATTTTTAAAACATGCAATACTTGACCATTTAGTTAGGGGTACTGACCTCTTTTTCTTTTGATTGTCAAATAAAAAAATGGCAACCACCCATCTGGTATGAATGAATAGAAATTATACGTGTGTTTATTTTTTGTCAAATCAGCAAAAAAAATATTATATATATATGCACACACATACAAACATACATACACACACATATATACACACACATATTGGTATACTGCAGAATTTAGTAATTAGTTTATGGGAGCCATAAAAGGATGGAAATCACTGATATAGAGGGTAAGAAAATTACTCATGTTGTATAGTCAGTAGATGTTGGAATCAATCTAATTCTAGAGTCTGAACTCTTAAATATCACATCATAAGAATATCTGTTGATTGAATGTATGAGTAAATGGAACAATGTATCATGCACATTTTGATAGAAAGAACTAGTTTCAGGTCTGCTTCAAACTCACTGGTGACCTTGGGCGATTATCTTAACTTCTCTGAGCCTCAGTTCTTCACTGAGTTATTGTGAGCGTTAAGGTGCGTGCTGTGTGTGGAGGTGCTCAGCACAAAGTCTGATGCATTCTGAGTTTTTTTTTTAATTTATCTTTATTGTTCAGATTATTACAGTTGTTCCTCTTTTTTCCCCCATAGCTCCCCTCCTCCCATTTCCCACCCCAACCTCTGTCCTTGCCCCCCCCTGTCCTCATCCATAGATGTACAATTATTGTCCAGTCTCTTCACGCATCCCCAACACCCTTAACCCCCGAAAATTGTCAGTCCAATCCCTTTCTATGCCTCTGATTCTATTCTATTCACCAGTTTATTCTGTTCGTCAGATTTTTTATTCACTTGATTCTTAGATTCACTCATTGATATATATTTGTTGTTCATAATTTTTACTTTCCTTTTTCTGAGTTTTTATAAATGTTAGTTTGTCTTCTTTTATTACCCTGCTTTGCCCTGAAAAACCTGTGACCCAACCTTGACTTTCTAAGGCACATGACATTCTGTCTCAATCTGTGACCAACCCCCACGGCCAGACGATGCTGCCCTCACTTGAACAGGGAGAACATGGTCAGTGCCAGCTGATTATTGAGAGGTCAGAACTGGGTGAGGTTATTGCAGCTGTCACTTCCGTGACCCATGATGGCAAGGAGCGCCACACAGTGCAGGCCCCGTGTGGTGATGCTGGGCGCCTCAGTCTCAAGTCGCTCTGGATCTCTAATGTGAGTTACACATGCAGTTATCTGGGCAGCATGCTGAAATATCTCCCACAAACAGCAAAGTTTCATCAGCAGAAAGCCACATTGTGTTTCGTGTGACTTCAGCAGAGTACTGCCAAGTTATATAAAGTTATAGTGATTAATTGGAAGACAAGTGAGAAAGTCATGAGGTAACATGTTGTCCCCATGATCATGACTCCGTGGGTTAAGCAACACTGGACATTCAGGTGTGCGCACCTAAGACTGCCGGAGAAACAAAACAAAAACAACAAACAATGTCAGTCTAACAACTAGAGTCCTCACTAGAATATGTTTTTCTTCCAAAGAGCTCAGAATCTGTACTTTAGTTACTGAGTCCCTAATGTTGACCAAGACTATCCTCACTGCAAAATAAGGCAGGAAATCACATTATAGAGACAATTTTGTTTGGTAACAATAACATGAGTGAAATGCATATATTCTGTGAGTTAGTTGTGTGCCTACAGATTAATGCACACACACACACACACACTTGCAAAGACACGTATTGGGTTCTCTTTTTAGATCACTTGACTAAAAATTTTTATTTTTCTTTTGTTGTGATTTCTTTTATCTCTCCAACTGACCTCAGGTAGCTGAGAGGAATCCACTATCCCTCTCTTTGTGAGGATTATACGTAGCTGCTAAACCCTGTCTGCTCTGGGGTGTGCAAGAAATGCTTGTGAGAATTGCAGATAGATTAAAGGGTATAGCAAATGGAAAAAAAAAAAAAAGAAAGAAAAAACAAAATGAATTATGAAAAAAATGCAAGGAGGAGAGAGAGGGAGCAAATAAAGGACTATGAGTGGAAAAAAAGGAAAGAGGAGGTGAGCATTTTCAGGAGTCTGGTAAAGGCCACCAGCAGTCATTTTTGGTGCTACAGAGTAGCTGACTAAATCTTAGAAATTAATGCTTGGATTTTATGTCATATCTTCTAGTGAGGTCAAATGAAAGTCCAGAGACCATAAGGGTAGCTGAGCCAACATTTCAAAAAACTTTTTATCTGTTCTTCTCCCTTTACTGCCATCTGTACCCAACCCTTATGTAGACACATCCTTCAAGATAAGGTGCTTTTTTCTTTTTTAAAATGTTTGCCTTTTTTGGGAGAGGGGTTGGTGATGAGAGAGAAATGGGGATGTAGAGGGTGATTTAGTGTGATGAAGCAAAAGGGTTGTAAATGCACAAGCCTAGATCATCTTTTACCCGCTTATTGATGGTAATGCCAAATGGAACTGAATCAAAAACATTATTGATTGATAGATTACATCTGTTGCTTCCCCTTTTCTGCATGGCTTGCTACTCTATCTGAGATGAAAATTAAATGACTTGGCACCATTTACTCCTTACATAGGCATTAGTTGTTGCTCAGAGCCTTATTACTTCCATATTATTGAAATAGATTGTTTCTTTTTTAGTTAAAATCAAAGGTGTTGTTTAAAACAATACTATTAATACTACTACTACCATTGCTGTTACTGCTAATACCACTATCTCTACTAGTACAACTACTAGTATTAGATACCATTTATAAAAACCCATTTGTCATGGTTTACCTGCTTGGCACATCACCTTATTTGTATTTTATAATAAACCTTTGATGTATGTACAGTGATACAAGTAACTAGAACTCACAGAAGTTTTGCAGTTTGTTCAAGGTCATATAGTTACTAGTGGCAGAGCTGGAATTCAAATGGAGATGTCTCAGGTTCTAAGACATTGTACAGATGCCATCATGCAAGGAATAGGATTGAGGCCAGACATCTGATCCCCACATCCCAAAAGGAATATAATTAAGCCTTGTTCCTTACTCTAAAAGTTAGTGCATGAAAAGTCTATCAGTGTAACCAGCATTGAATATTCCAAATAGTAATTCTGAACTGAGGAACCTGAATCATTTGAGGAATTTATTAAAAATATAGATTCCAAACTGCAACCAAGAGACTTTGGGTTATAAGTAAAGAATCTACAATTTTAAGTGGGAAAAAGCACACACAATAGAAAATCTTCAGTGATTCCATAGCCCAGCTAACTTTGAGAACAACTACTGTGTTAATCCTCAATAGCTAGGGCAATATATGTATCTCTTCTATGAGAGGGGTAAAATAGATCCTGTCGGAGGGGGTAGAAACTGGGGAAGAATGTTTGAGGTTGTTTAGCTGACTTTGCAATTTCCATGGTTATCTAAGTCTTAGATATCACATGAAACTTCCAGAAATAGTTGTTAGATTTGCACCTACTAATTCTATAAATGACTAAAGGCCCGGTGCAGAAAATTCATGCATGGGGAGGGGTATCCCTCAGCCCAGCCTGCACCCTCTCCAATCTGGGACCGCTCGAGGAATGTCCAACTGCAGTCAGACATCCCTCTCACAATCTGGGACAACTGGTTCCTAACTGCTCACCTGTCTGTCTGCCTGATGGCCTCTAACTGCCCTCCCCTGCTGACCTGGTTGCCCCCAACTGCCCCCAGCCCTGCTGACCTGGTCACCCCATGCAGCCTGTTCAGTCGTCCATTCGGTTGCAATGGTTGCTTAGGAATATATATATATATATATATATATATATATATATATATATATAGTCTTTAACCCTTAATAGATCTTAGTTTTAAAGGGCACTTGTACTGAGTAATTCACTACGATGATTTGATCTTCTAACCTTTCAGTTTACTGACTCTAGTAATCTAGTTATCATATGATTGGAAATAAAAATCTAATCTAATAAAAGCGTAATATTGAAATTGACTGTTTCTTTGGGATGCCTAAGCCATGACCACCAGCCAATCAGAGCAACTGTGTGCAAATTAACCCAGCCAAGATGGAGTCCGAAGTCATGGAGCTGAGTAAACAGACAGCTTCCATTGCAGCAAGAGTAAAACTGTTTGCTGGTCGCTGGGTTTCTCCAGGCTCCAGGCAACAACATATTTGCAACATAGTCCAATTACAGAAGCCTCAGAGGTGAAGCAAACAGCAGTTCTGGCTGGGACTACTAAGGCAACATTGTCTCAATTATAGAAGCCACGAGCTTCGTTACCTGCGTAGGCTTCAGTTTAAAGGAACAGTGTATCGATTATAGAACATAAATAAACCCCAGAAACCTGCTTCCAGCTAGTCTTGCTGGGACATTGGGTCAATGGGAGCTGTGGGCAGCCTAAAAGCCTGAAAACAGCCCTCAGCCCATCACCCATGCTGGCCACACCCCAATGGGGTGAGGGTCCCCACTTGAGGGCTTGGGCAGCCTGCAAACAGCCATCAGCCCCTCACCCAGGCTAGCCAGGTACCCCAGTAGGGACCCAAAACCTGAAGGGGCTGTGGGCAGCTTGAAAACGGCCCTCAGCCTGGCACTCAGGCTGGCCACACCCCAATGGGGTGAGGGTCCACACTAGGGGGCTTGGCCAGCCTGCAAACAGCTATCAGCCCCTCACCCAGGCTGACCAGGCACACCAGCAGGTGGACATCCCCAGAGGGGTCCCAGACTGTGAGAGGGCACAGGTCGGGCTGAGGGACCTCCCAAGTGCACAAATTTTTGTGCACTGGGCCCCTAGTAAATAAATAATCATCATCATATTAAATTATATTTTTCAATATTTTTGCTTAGACACTGTTTGTATGTTTTTGGTCAAGTTACTTTACCTTTCTGATCCCACATTCCCCATGTAATGAGGGAGTTGGACTAAGTAAACTCAAAGTTGTGAAAGTCCATGAAATTAAGATCTTGGGCCATCATCATCAATATTCAATTACCTTGATATAATTTTTTCTTTCTAATTGGGAAACTTCTTTATAATTCAGTAAATATAGAATCTCTACTTCAAAGGCCAGCTCTTAAATAAGTAGAATCTTGCTGGGCAGATTTGAAGCTTGTGTCTGAAAAGCTGTATGTACAGGAAGCCTAGAGGATTGACAGTTCAGAGCATTTCTTGACTGGACAGCTGATGAATGGGCAAAGGTTGTCTCTGCCTCTCTCCGTCAGCTTGTCACTTTAATGAATATCAGAATCATCCACATTCCAAACTGGGACTCCAAGAACCTCATCTGGGCTAAGAGTGACTCCCTCCCAGAACCTGGCTGAGTTCTGAGAGAGCAGTTTCAGTAGCTAAAAGTTTCACTCCCCCTACTATTGTGAGGACTTGTATTCCTGGAATTTTGTGATCTCTCTTGTCCTTGATTATAATATTGGTGAAAAAACTGCCTTGAAAAGATAAAGATATTTTATATGATTTATAATGTGACCTTAAGATGCTCTTGATAATATGTCTGAAGGAAAAGAAGGAATGGCTGTTCCCAGACAGGTTGAGATCTTTCCTTATCAGAAGGGTTAAAATAAATATTTTCTCCCTCTGTGCCTTCCAAGCAATTCTCTGGTGGATTATAGGGAATATCTGTGTGTTGGACTGAGAGTTAAGGGGAAGTACAGCCAGAGACTTTTCTCTCTGCCAGTGTATAGGAAGTGTGAGTTTGGAGAAAAAGAGAAAGAAAGGATTTGTTGATCAGAAAGGGGATTGGCCACAGAAAGGAGAGTCATCAAAGCAAAGGGAGCTATACCTGTCCAAACAGTACCCAAGGAAAGTTTTGGCTGGTGGACTAAGTATTCTAGCAATAAGGTCACTTTTTCCTATTGTCCGTGTTACTATAACTGAATGCCAGTAAACATTTGTTTTGATTCTGTGTCTCCTAAACCAATTTTGGATCACAATGCTCATCTAATGGAAAAAAAAAAAAAGACATTGCTCACACTGACAGTGTGTGGAAGTTTTCTTTCATATTATAAAATAATAAATTGTCATTCTTTTTTAAGTGTTCATTTGCCTAATGAGCAAATCATCAGGCTAAATACAGTGACTGGTTAAGACTATGCTATTTAATATAGTAAGTAGCCACTATTCAGAAATAGCTATTTAAAGTTAATTAAAATTAAGTTAAATTAAAGTTAAGTTTCTTAGTCATACAGAGCACATTTCAAATAATAAAAAGCCATATATGGTGAGTGGCTGCCATACTGAAGCAGTGCAGATTTTCAAGCAGTGCCATGATCACAGGCAGTTTTATTGGGCAGATCTGGCTTAGAAAGGAATTCTCACTTCCTTTGCTAGACCATCCTTGGTAAATCTGTAATACCTTCAGACCTAGCTGTGTCTCATTTTGTCAACCAAATAGGAATCATGTGGGCATTTTAATGTAATTGCTAATTAATGCTTTGTAAACAGAACAAGGAAGAATGTTTGTATATTTAAATATTGATGTGAATTATAGTCCTCATTTTCAGTGTGTTCCATAGGAACTCTATTTAACAATTTTAATCTTCTCCATCTTTTCAACAACTTCTCTGTAAAATGAGGCAAAGGGAATATTGAAAAGTTGCCCTTAATCTTGTCAAAGAATTATAGGCTCTTGCAAATTTGTAAAATATCTGATATTAAATGTCAACTTCTGAATGAGCAAAGCTTTACCAGCAAAGTAACTAATGATGACAGCTTATATTTGTATGCTGTCTTTCTGAAATGCTCTCACATGCATTCTCTAATTGCTACTTAAAATAACCTTTTAAAGTGGATGGAAACAGGATGCATATTATCATCTGTATTAAACGTGTTCAAAGTGGTTAACTTATGTGTTCAAAGTCATATAGTTTGAGTGTCAGCAATAGAAACTGGTTTTTTAGTTCCTAAATTTATTTTTTATCCTTTTTTACCACCCTGTTCAATTCTCAGGACAAGTGTTTATTAGGAAAGGTAACAATAACAGGAGAATACAAATGCTGAGAATTTGGAGTCATGAATGACGGCAAATATTCCTCATTTTTCCTCCAGGTGAAAGAAGTACACCTGAACCTTTGGATATCACAGGGAAAGAAACTGCTGTCTTGTCTTTTCTTCCTCTCTGCTTCACTCATGGAAAGCAGCATTCATTTTTTCATTCATTTGTTCATTTATTCATCCAACGTGGACTTAGCACTTATATGCCAAGCACTTTCTAGGAGGTGGGGATACAAAAAGAACAAGACCTGTTCCTAATCTTGAGAGGCCCACATTCTCATAGGGAAAGAGATACAGATACACACTGATTGCCATCCTGCAGTACAGATGCTATGATAGTTTATTATAAAGTGTTCTGACAGTGAAAAGGAAGCAGTGGTTAATTCTGTCATGAGAAAAAGCTTCATACCCTATGTAGGTTACCTGTGAGCTGGGTGTCAGGGGGAATGCGGGAGCTAAGTAGAATAAAGAGCATGAGCAAAGATATATTGATTTAAAACAAATATAGATAGTATTATTTACTGTACTTGCTATGTTCCAGGCATTTTAAAAAATATTTTATTGATTTTTTACAGAGAGGAATGGAGAGGGATAGAGAGTTAGAAACATCGATGAGAGAGAAACATTGATCAGCTGCCTCCTGCACACTCCCCACTGGGGATGTGCCTGCAACCAAGGTACATGCCCTTGACTGGAATCGAACCTGGGACCCTTGAGTCCACAGGCCGATGCTCTATCCACTGAGCCAAACTGGTTAGGGCTTCCAAGCATTTTTATAAATACATTAAACATATCTTCATCCTGTAACAACACTGAGATAGGTAGTGTTATCAGTACTTTACAAATAAAGAAACTGAGACTCAGATAAGTCTCAGGTCAAATATCTATTAAAGACTCCAGTGTATACAGCCACATTCTTGCAATTGGGCTCTTAACCACATAGTAGTGATGATACTAAATAGTTAACTATATAACCTGATTTTTCTTCCCTTTTATGGTATATCATAAGCAGTTTCCCAAGTCATTGAAATTCTCTATAAATGCTCTTTTAATAGTACAAGAACCCATCTTATTGATATATTACAATTTGTTTAACTATTCCTTTATTGTCAGACATTAAGTGGCCTCCGATTTTTTACTATTTTGAATAACAACGCATGATGTGTTTTGTGAATCAGGATTTTCTTCTCAGGCCCAATCTAAAGGGAAAAGGCCCGTGAGATTTTCTTGGTACTATCGCCAAGAGTAAGAGCAGTCCTTGAAGGCTAGAGTACATACTAAATGCACTCTATTTTGGATTATTTATTCCCTTTGGGAATTATCCCTCGAGTATTGGACAAACCAGTTGGTTCCTTCTGAAGGCCTGGATATTTCCAGACCTCTGCTTCCCAGTTAGTATATTTTAAAGGATTACAGACTAGAGTTAATATTAACCTAAGAAAAAATATAATTAAGAAAGTAAATCAGCTTAAAATACAATTACAAACCCAAATAGAGGTAATCTTCGGATTATCTGCTCTTCCATATTATTTATTACATCACTCTGTCCACTTAAATGAGTGCTGGAAGTTTTTTATTGCTTTGCCCTAAGTCATGCTTAGCAGGGAGAAATGTGCAATGTAAGAATTTTTTTTTTTCGTCTTTAGGTAAAGATGTGCGAATTCTCCCCTCTCCCCCAAATGAATGCAGTTTCAGTTATTAAGCTTTGCTAGACTATACTGATTGCACATCTCTTTTTCTGTTTGGTGATGGCATCCATCTTTAGGAAGAAACCCAAAAATGCTGAGCATAGAACGCACCTCCTTCATTTCCAGAAAGGTTCATTTCCCACTTCTGCTTCAGATTGACAATGAGCTTTCATTCAAAGGCTGCCCTGCAGGGAAGCTCATATACCCTATAATTTAAAGGGCCTCCGAAGCCTCATGGGAAACTTGGTAAAACATTCTATTTAGAGACAAGCCTGCTGATAAGACATATATTTTTATAGTTATATCTCTTTATTGCTGGGACATAAAACCTGTTTTTACTCAAAATGTGCCTACTTTCAGAAAATGGAGCAAGAGAGTTGCAGAAAATAATGCTCTTGCTATTGTACATTATAACTTTTGTTTTATAGTTCTCTTCTCCAACTCATTTCATTTCCCAGCAGTTATGAGGTCTGGACAGAAGAATCTTCTGGACATTTTTTCCACGAAGCATAGGTTATATATCCAGCAATAGCAACTTTGAAAGATACTTCTGCAGCCTTCACTAATTTTTTACCAGTCAGGCTGTCTAAGTCCAAGTGCAACAGAATCATTGCTTCAATCCTTCATTTCTTTATTCTCATGGAAATAACTATACAATATACATTTCAGGATAGTGTATTAACTATTAGTGTGCTAACTATTGTGCTACATGTTGCCAAGAACACACACATGAGTAAAAGGTTCTGACCATGGCCTCCCCAACTCTCAGAAAATGACTTTCCTTACAGATTTTTGTATGTGGGAACAGTCTCCATTTCCTGACTTTAAACATTCTCATCTGTCTATACCTTGTTTCATCCCTCAACCATCTACCTCCAGTTGCAAAAGCAGGAGGAGGAAAGGTGTGGTGTGCCACCTTTGGCCTAAGGATAATGCCTTCACTTCACCACTCTTCCCCTTTGGGTCAGGCTTCAAAGGCTTGAGGGCAAGGATTAAACCTGCATTCACATACCATTGTTTCTTTAGGATCTGGCATAATTCTTGGTACATGATAGTCTTTCAATAAATGCTGGTTGAATGGAATGGAATGCATGAGTAAGTGAGTGAGTGAGTGAGTAAATAAATAAATAAATAAATAAATAAATAAATAAATAAATTTCACTCAAAAGGAGCTAATGGCCTAATATGGAAGCTTACTCATGTGCTGGGCACAGAATGCAAACTCAAACTATTGACTGAAAAGCCCTGGCTGGTTTGGCTCAGTAGATAGACAGAAGGGTCCTGGGTCCAATTCCAGTCAAGGGCACATGCCTGGTGGTTGTAGGTTTGATCCCTAGTAGGAGGATGCAGAAGGCAACTGATCACATTTTCTGTTATCATTGATGTTTCTATTTCTTTCTTCCTCTCCCTTCCTCTCTGAAATCAATAACATCTATTTAAAAAACAACAACAGAAAATATTGACTGAAGGAAAAAAATATTTTGTTTTAAAATACTAAAAAAAAATAAGTTCAATATGAGAGACAGAGAGATGATATTAAGAAAAAGTTCAGTTTCCCTCAAGCTGAGAGATGAGAGGTGTTTTTTTTTTTAATTGTTTTTACTTCCAACTATACCTAGTTTCTCCTAGAAAGATATTTTTTTCTGTTGCATTTACTAGGTGAGATAATTTCATTTTTTAGTATCATATTACAAAGTGGGTCTTATGAGCACACTTTTAGAATATATACAGGACTGTGATGAATATAAGTACTATAATTTTTTGTGTGAAATTAAGAGGCATTTGTTTCATTGGGTTTTGATGTTTACACTTTCATATCAATGTTACATTTTTCTCTCCCCACCCTTCTTCTTCTCCTTTATTTTTTTTTTTCTGGGAACAGGTTCATACAGTATTCAACCTGAAGGCAATGAAGAATTGGAAGAAAATGGGAAATGAGACTATATTGTGTTTGAGTCAGATTCTTTTTTATTTAAGGGCATCTTGGCTCAGGCTTTGGAGTTTTCTAGGACTTCTTTATCCAAGGTGAAATGAGTTTGCATAAGGGAAACCATACAATGCTATGGTCCTAGATTTTAGAACCATAGATAGTTCAGAACTGCCTTCTTTCTCTCACTTCTTTTCTTGCTCCTAGTAATTGATAGTTTGTTTTTTAATTGAACCATTTGTGTGAAAGATCTAGAACTGGAATAAAATATGTCTGCTATTACAGTAAATACTGTGAATATAATTGGGATATGTCATGAGGTAACTATATTTAGTTATGCACAAGGCTGTGCCAGCATCTGTAATTCTTAGGCCCTTCCATAGAAATAGGGAAGGACACTGGGGACATAAGCAAAAGTAGGTTGTTCTATAGTTGATCTTTCCTAAATGACAGATGATATTCCCCAAATATCATATTAGTTGTAGATATCTGGCACCTTTTTGGTGATAAAAGCGCCTTGAGTCAAGCCATGGCCAGTGTGTCTCAGTTGGTTGGCATCCTCGCATGCACTGAAGGGTTGCCTGTTCAATTCCAGTCAGGGCATGATGTGGGTTGTGGGCTCAATCCCCAGTAGGGGGAGTACAGGAGGCAGCTGATTAATGTTCCTTTTTCTCATCAATTATTCTCTTTCACTCTCCTTCACCTTCCTCTCTCTCTAAAATCAATAAAAACATTTTTTTAAAAACCAACACTTGTTGAGTACTTTACCTTCTCTTCCTGTACCCCTCTATAACTTAGCTTGTGACTTTCTGCTGACTCTTCTCCAGAAGGCAGTAACTTATAATCAGAAAAATTACATTTTGTTCTTTGCTTTCTTTTATCTAACTTTCCCATTAATAACATCCTAACATAAATTTCTGTTCATTCTACTTCAGCATCATATTCATATCCCATTTAGGTATCATCAACACCATTGCCTTAAATTAGGTCCTTATCAGCAATCACCAGGGCTATTACTCCAAAGTTCCTAATGTTCTCCATACCCTAGACTTACACCAAAATTCATTTCCTCTAACTGCAGTGGAGAACTCTTTCTAAATCTACATCTGACCTCCTCATTCACCTGCTTAAGCCTTTGTTTTGTATTTGTTTTGGATTATTACAATAATGTCATATTGACCCATTACTCTCTGCCCAGTTTCCTTTCCCATCTCCACACTCTTCTCTCATAACTTGAACTTCAAAAATGTGGTTACCCTATTTCTTCATGGACTCCATATTTCCCCTGTAGTTTCTTCAGTCTGTGATATTGTTTTCTTCATATCCTAATGTCTAAGTGACTTTCGCCTGTTAAGAGAAATCTCCCTACTATGAACTTTCCTTTTAACCCTAGGTCCCACATCATTACTTACCCCTTTCTCTATCTACTCCTACATCCTATCTGTTTTTCTGATTATAAGTATACTAGGGGGCCGGTGCACAAAAATTTGTGTACTCGGGGGTGGTCTCTGAGCCCGGACTGTGCCCTCTTGCAGTCTGGGACCCCTTGGGTGATGTCCACCTGCTGGCATGCCTGGCCAGCCTGGGTGAGGGGCTGAGGGCCATTTTCAGGCTGCTCTGTCCCTTAAGCGTTTCAGGCTGTCCAGAGCTCCCATTGACCCAACATCCCAGGGAGGCTGGCTGGAATCAGGTTTCTGGAGTTTATTTATCTTCTATAATTGAAATATTGTTGCTTTGAGCAGAGGTCCAGCTGGCTGAGGCAGGCAGTTTCCTCCAAACAAGCCTCCTGTTTGCTCTAGCTCTGTGGCTGCTGGCCGCCACCTTGTCTGGGTTAATTTGCATACAGCCACTCTGATTGACTGGTGGGCATGGCTTAGGTGTCCCAGAATGATAGTTAATTTGCATATTACTCTTTTATTAGATTAGATTGTATTGAACTTTTTACCTGTCTGTTTCTTTGCAGTTAATTCCTAACTCTTGAGGCAAAGTTTGTCTCTTATTGATCTGCAAGGTCTCAGGATATGGCACTTATCAGTAGCTCAATATATTTGTTGAACTGCATAGAACATCTTACCAGCTAGGCAGACCAAGCTAAGCTAGCAGAGCCAATAAGAAAATATACACATTATTAATCATGCTCCATTAAATAAGGTAAAAATCACTTATTATCTGTTCATGATTATTCTGGGGAAATTTTATCCCTGTTTTGCCCCTTTATCTTACTCCTTTATAGGTGTTACTCAGCATGTCATTTACTATCCCTTCACCCACCTTCAAGTAATGACACCCCTTACATTCCTCTGGCTGTTTTAACACTTCCATCAGTTCGCACCTGCTCTTCACCATGATATAAGAGATAACCACCTTACTACCACACTCCATGTAAAAGATTGCTCTGAGCACCCAGTCGTTAAATCTCTTGTGCTCTGGACACACTCGTGCCAGTCTGCCCGTACAGAGTTTTCGCTTGCAGGGTTAGTGACTGTAACGTTTTTGATTAACCTCTCAGTACACTTCACAAGCACTTACTCTGGGCTATTTTCAGATCATAAAGATACCATGAATCACTGAGATTGTTGCTGGCTATCTGTTGACATAATTTTTACCAGTATGGAGTAATTCTGTGCTCCTGACATTCAAGGAGAGTCATATAGTTTTTATTTTTGTAGTTTTGTTCTATCTCAGACGTAATTGAACACTGAATTACAGATTTAAAAATAAATAACTAAAAAGAAAAAATCCATTAGGAATTACTTATATTATGTCTACATGTCAGAATATGTGTATTTATAGACCCACATGTAATTCTTTGGTGTCAAGTTGGCCAATTCTTTTCAAGTCTGCCTCTTAATTATTTTTAACTTGAAATAAGCAACACAGTGCATGACTTCCATTTATTTTCCAAACTTTAATGACATATGACAATATTCTCAAAATCTCTATTTCTCCTAATTACATTCTCCAAAAGGCATGACTTCTACAGTGCGCTTAATTCAAGTCAGGGACAACTTGACATTTCAGTTGGTATGTGCTCTCTTTCAAGAAGCCATGCATTTGCATGAGTTGTTTCATTTCTCAGTATTCATGGGCACATATTAATTCCAGAGTTCATGAAAGCAAATGTAAAAACACACTTAGGATATATATATATATAATTTAGAATTTGGGACCACAGACAGCAAACAAATTTTAAAATAGTTTAAAATTCTAGACTCTCTGACTGAGAAAAATCGTATATTTATTGGTATACTGACAAATATATGAATGACTAACTTATAGACTAGCCCTTGCCATCTTGTATACCCTTCCTAATGGAAATAGTAGAGACATCTACTGCTGAACTGTCAGATTTCTCCCTGCAGTGATATCAGCTGTCCATAGAAACATTTATTTATCAAAATCTTTTAAAAAAACTAGTTATTGATCACCTGTCTTTTATGCACAAAAGGCATAGAATTGCCTTAAAAACAAACCATACCTGTAAGTATGAGTGACCATTATGCTTTACCAAAGCAGATGCATGGGAAAACATGAGATCCTTTCAGACTTATGCATCAAATATTATTTATATTTTTAGTGAAGATTACTTATTCAACAGTCCACAAAAAGCTATAGCGTACTTCCTATGTATTGGGAACTACATTAAGCCTTAACATTCTGTCCTTCATGTTTTAGAAAGTTAGCAGAATGGAGGTGGTCTTTACATAAATTGTGTATGCGAGGAGGATTTTATACAGGTGATTGCTATTATAAATAACTGTTGGAAAAAGTTATTTTAGGGGTTTAGAAAGATAAAGACTTGGAACTAATGGAAAGAGGAGCAGATAAAATGAGTGTACTTACAGAGGGATAGCGAATTATAGAGGAAAAAAGTTACTTACATACAATTTTCCTAAGGCTATTCCAGGCCTGCCTAATTGGGAATGCGCCACAATGAACAAACTGAACACATTAGCTAGAATGCCACCGAAGATTTCCATAACAAGTGGACCCTTTCTATTTCTTTATTGGGTCACAATTGTCAGTGCCTTCATTTCAGAACACTTTCTTCATTTTTGACAGATTGCTTTGTCAAGGAGCCCTTGAACAGTCTGTTACAAAAAATAGACCTGAGCTGAAGGATCTACCTATCTTTGCCCAACAGAGCTGCTCTGAGGAGTGGAAATGTGGGTGCATTTTTACCCTGTCCCCACAGCCACAATCAACCATTATTCTTTAGGAGGGTTTTTCACCAAGGAGGAGAGAATTACCAATTAAGATCAAATTGTCAGCTCTATCATGATGCCTTTGTTTCAAGGAAATTCTTGCTTGCTATGTATCTTTATAATTTCTAAAATTATAATTTTTTAAATTTTATTCAATTTTTAAAAATTTACTTTATAAAGCCTTAATTTTATGGTTTGGCAGGATACATTTTTACTATGAATATATGTATGAGGAATGAGTCCCAGTCATATCTCCAGTGACTCATCCAATGAAATGAATAAACCTCAGGCCCTTAAGGGTGGACAGCTTTCTCAAGAAACCATTTTGAGAAAGAGGTATAGTCTTTGAAATCATCAGTTGATTTACTTGTCTCTTGGATGAGAGAACATTAAAAACAGTCTTCTATTCTCTTCCCATGTCTGCATCATTAGATCATAAATGTTTGTTGACATCTCCCTCATTGGTTTTATTTTATTTCTTTTTGTTTGTTTGTGTTTTGACCTCAGATACAGAAGGTTGAGTTAATTTTTCTCCTGAGTCCAATGTCATTTGTCACTAATGATCAGTTTGGTTGTCAGAGAGTCATTTTCAGCTGCAACCTACAAGTAACTTTAGGGTTTATCTTTCAGCCTGGACAAAATATTTTTAAGTCTCAAGCTTATGGATGTGGCTTTTCTTTTTTAAATCCTCCCAAGGAAATGTCCATTGATGTGTATGTGTGTGTGTGTGTGTGTGTGTGTGTGTGTGTGTGTGTGTGAGAGAGAGAGAGAGAGAGAGAGAGAGAGAGAGAGAGAGAGAGAGACTTCCATATGAGAGAGAAACATCAATTGGTTGCCTTTTGTATTCAACCCAACCTGGCATTGAACCTACAACCTTTTTGGTGTGAGGGATGATGCTCCAACCAATTGAGCCACCTGGCTGGGGCGGGTATGGCTTTTAATAACATATTTCCATTCCTGAATTTTCTTTTTCCCTTTAATCTCCAAATATTAAAATACTGATTTAATTTCTTAAATTTACTTTGAAAGTATACTCAGTATATTAACTTTTGTCATTTTTTTATTGAAATAATATTCTGAGATCTTAGTGTTAGTATTCAGGTATTAAAATATTAGTTTTTATTTTTTTGTTTTAGTTAGGACAGACACAGATGACCTGAAAAGTGTTCAGTCATTTCCCCAAAATGAGTATTCTGTTTCCAATGATTAGATGGGTCTTTCATCTTAATGAAAAGTACATGTAACCTATGTGATGAAATAAAAAGTAATGTCTCCATTTATAGACATGGCTTACCATTGCTACAAGTTTAAATGATTCTGTGCGTGATATAGATCAAGCCAATGGGAGAGCAGATAATACATTCCAAGACCCCCAAACTTGCCCACAGTTTCCTCCCTGGGATTATATGATTTCTCATGTCCTGTGAGCTCTAGGTTCAAACCTTTGGGAACTGTGGCTGAGCTCTGTCTCAATGATGGCTTTGTCAGAGCAAGGGGATGGATGACTGAGAGCTTCTGCATAGCCAGCCTGCCTTCTTCTCACCTCTCTGCTAAATGGATGTGATCAAAATGTGCCTGACATGGGAGCCTAAATAATGGGGCTGCATTCCCTTGTGAAGCTCAGTAATATTTACTGAGACCAACAGCTACATTTTCCTCAGTCCTTGCTGCATTAATGGCTGGTTTTAAGCTGGGAGGTGAGAAGGGAGGGAGTGAAGAATTGCTGAGAGGGAATCAGGTGACGTGGTTAACAGATGGCCTTATTAGAGACACTTTCCCTAGGCCTAAGTGAAGCCTTTTTGTCTGAGTCGGCAAGAAGTGGGTCATTTTCCGGAGCTGTCAGGCTCGGCGCTTACTTGACTTGTGGCTGCAGTTGTGGTGAGCTATGGGTTTCACTTCTGGCTCTTGGTTTTCTGAGCTATGCTAAGGGCCATGGCTCTCTAGGACTGCCCAGAATAGGCCAGAGCTTTCCACAGACCATTTGTTTCTGTTCTGAGCCATGGTCTGCTTTAAAACTCTGCATATCTCATGCAAAACTAGCCAGAGTTAGGGGCCTCTGAGTTGCTACCTCCAAAGCTGTGTCAGATTCTGAGCTGGTACAGTGGTCCAGTGGTTCAAGACACCTGGAAGGCCAGAAAAATATTGCAGAATCTCAAAACCATATGCACTCCAAGAAACATCTATACATAGACTTGAGAGCGAGCCCAACTTATATTCTTATTGCCATCATTTCTAATGTAGACATGTCAGGGTGGGTAAGTTTTAAATGTACTTATAATATTTATGAATTTATAGGAATTCATAAATATTATAAATACATTTAATGAATTATAAATAAATTCACCATGCACTTTCTCAATCAAATGGATATTAAAGGAATGACCATAGTCCTGTGTGGTTCTGCACAGTCCTTTTATACTGCTTTCATATTTCCTAAGAATTTGCTTTCTGTCAGTGCTGTTTCTAGTATGTGACATGCTATCTCCTGTGGGGTCTACCTGTCACAGATTGTCCATCAGCGACCTTTTAGCATGTCACCAGTAATCCTTCCCCCACCCACAACCTCTGTTTTGGAAGAATTCAGTTATTGTGTTTCCACTTCTACTCCACCAGTTCAAGGCCTCATGGGTGGCCATTCCTTGCAGATGGAGGGGCAGAATACTTGGGTGGTCAAAGTAAAAGGCAATTCCCAGTCTGTTACTTGGCAAGACTTTGCATTGTGAGTCATTTGCATAAGGCTGAATTACCCTGTTAACTTCTGCCAGTTAATTTTTTTAAAGTTCTCTCCCCACTTCCGACATACCTTTTTTCCAAAGACCCTAAGTGATTGGCAGATATGCACCTTATGTAAGGGCAGGCAATGCTCCTATTTGAAAACCTTTATGAAGGTAGGTTGCATTGTTTTGCTCCTTGCACCAAGAATGTGTGTGGCACAGGAAGGGAAACTCTAAATATACCAGGAAATAAATCAGTATCACTAGACAAGCTCCTGTGGATTCAAAAATTGTAAATGCTTAATTAAGCCTGACTTAAAAATAATTTCTATCTCCAGCATGAAGAATAGAAAATAAAGTGAAACCGTACCTTGAAATTACTTCTTATAACATACATAACATACTTTAATTGATAAATAAATTATTTTACAGCGCTATTTTTCCCCCCCAAAGCTACAGATTCATACCGCATCTTTACAGATTGAGAAGAGAGCACTTACCCACACTTTCTATTGCACAATCCTGCCTAGGTTTCTTTGTGCCTTTGTGCCTTCCCTCACCCCTTCTTTTACTAGCAAACTCCAGAAATCAGAGAAGAGCCTCCTAGCTCCCAGGTTGTTTTACTGTCTCTCAAACAATATGCAGATGTGTTGCAGCCAGCAGATACAAAGCTGATGATTTTAAGTCCATGGTTTATTTGCAAAAACTGGGCACGATTTGGGGCCAAAAATTAGAGAGGAGAACAGAAGGAAGGCTTCTCCCTTCTGTCCGTGGATCTGCAGGGATTTCTATTGGAACCAGAAGAGTAGAATCAGACAGACGGCTTCTTCAATTTCCAAGATATGTAAGTCAATTGTTGCATTATATTTTAGGTGTCTGCGCCTACAACTAACACATAATGGATAGCAAGCTGGACTTATAGATAGATACCTAGATGGATGATAAATAGAAATGGAACATACGTTGAGGAATTGTATCACAGGATGCCTTTTGGGAGATTATTTGCCTGTCAGAGATGCCACACATAAAGAAGATAAAGGAGATAGAGCAATAACCAGTAAATCTATTAAGACTACAGAGTTGGATTCTGGAAGAAGAGAAAGGGTAGTAGTGGGAGGTATCACTAAAGAAGAATAATGAAGATAAAATTTGCAAACTTGAGCAAAACTGAAATACTATGCTTTTCCCCCCCACCCATGAGCTAAAAGGCTACTTATCCTGAAAATATAATATTCAGCCATTTTATTCTTATTATATATCAAGATAGCAATCTACAGAAAAGTTAGTTGGCTTTATCAGTTTGGTTAATGTGTCTTACAATAATCCTGTGGTTTTTACTCAATCTATTCAGAAAGACATTTCCCAGCATGACAGTGAAAATAATAAGGCAAAAGGATTAAAATGTAGCATGCTATATGACAAAAACCATACTTAAATTTATCATCACCTATACAAGTAAAAGTTTTATTTTTTTGGACCTCAAGAAATAACATAAGGAATCATATATCAAATAGAGTTTTTTAAAAAAATTATTAAGCAGTATTTTCTTTAGCAGACATAATATTATACCATGTCAAAGATGTCAGTTAGAGCTCTCATTAGCCTTTATACCCAGGGCAAATTTCTTTGACTACACTAATGATGCTGAATCATGGGGAAGTTCAGTGGTCTCCCTGAGATTGTAAAGATTCTAATTAGAGGAGCATTAACAACTGCTGCTTACCATCATAAGTTGAAAATACTATAAGTCAAAAATGCATTAATGCACCTAACCTTTTACACATGACAGCTTACCTAGCCTACCTTAAATGTGCTCAGAACACTTATATTATTGAGTTGTAACGCCATCATAAGTCGAAGAGCATCCGTAATTGACTTCTTCTTCTTCTTCTCACCAGAGGCAGGAGGCACAGATGGGGGTTTTGTAGACATCATGGGATGCTAAAACACAAAACACAGTATCTGAAAAATGCTGGCACCCCAGTGCATTGTAGAGCAGAGATTTTCAACTCTTTGTATCTCATTGAACACATAAACTAATTACTAAAATTCTGCTCCCACAAAACAAACAAATAAAAACAAACAAACAAAAAAAAAAGACCAAAAAATAAATAAATAGTTATAATATTCATTCACATTAAATGGCTATTGTTGTGTTGGTTATTGTCTTTTTTTTTTTAATTTGACAATCTAAGGGAAAAGAGGTCAATGCCTCTGAATAGTCAGGTACTGCATGTTTTAAAA
Organism: Murina feae; assembly: GCA_004026665.1. NCBI lineage: Eukaryota > Metazoa > Chordata > Mammalia > Chiroptera > Vespertilionidae > Murina > Murina feae. The sequence goes on along the minus strand of PVJC01002403.1, from coordinate 19,015 downwards.
TTTCAGGCAGCACATCAGTTGAAAATCACTGCTGTAGAGTATACCTTGTTTACTCCCATGATCACATGGCTGACTGGGAGCTGTGGGTGACTGCTGGTGCCCAGCATCACTAGAGATTATCATACCATACATCCAGTTAGTCCTGGAAAAGATCAAAATTCAAACTTTGAAGTGTAGTTTCTATGAAAGGTGTATCACTTTTGCACCATCCTTGTAAAGTTGCAAAATCTTAAATCGAACCATCATAGGTCAGGGACTATCCGTAGTGTTCTTTGCCTCAGAGTTTTCTATCTATGTATCTCATCTCTCTTTTACTCATTTCCAATTTGGATACAAGAATTAAGTCTCTTCATTGGGATAAAAAAAACAACAACAAATAAAAAACAAACAGTAATAGCATTCTGTAGTCTTTGCAGAAAATTGGGAAAGAGCATACTACATGGTGCTCAGAATCCTGTCATCTGTGTTGTTGTACTTTTTATCTCCACAGAACCAACAGATATAAGGGAAAAAATATATGAGGGTGTTCGGTTCAAGCTTGTCCCTTCTGGTTGTGTATCTGAGGCTTGTCATTTAAATTCTCTGGACTGTTGTCATTTGAGTTTCTTATCTGTAAAATGAAGACCTTGTACTATTTTTCCAGGTTCTCTCATGGTGATGAATTTCAAGGACCTCCAAAGCATAAGGACTATGTCTTCAACTTCTTTGAATCCCCCAGAATACAAAGTCTAATGTACTACCTGTGAGACTGGATTCTTAGAAGGCATTTAAGGATTTCATATAAGAAACAATCCTTATTTTGGTGTAAGCCTAACACCTGAAAGACGCCCTGGATATGAAAATACCTCTCTTGGACAAAACAAACACTGCTGTAGTCAAACACTGTAGTTCTGGGCTATTCTCATCAAATCCCTTTTAGTGTGGGGTGTTTGTGAGATATTTTTTTACAGTAAAGTAGAGGCTTTATGGTTTATATAATTCACAAAATGTGGCAGATTGCCTTATTGAACACTTAAGAAGATCTTCTTTACATGCAAAGTTCAGCAGAGTATTAACTAAGGGAGTAGATAGCAGCTGCAATATGTGTTCATCTCAGGATCCTTAGCAATTGATTAGCATGTGATTTGGCTAAAACAACCATGCTCATACTCATGCTCACTTGGACTCATTGCATTATGTGGCCAGAATGGTTCAGTGCATCAGCACATGTGCAGATAGGAACCTTGTAAACTCAGTGGGAATCAGTTCTTTATTCTGAATTAGATCTTAATGTTCCAGCCAAATTTATGTGAACAAATATGTAGGTTTCCCAGCATGCTGTTCTAAAGGCACACACACACACACACACACAAATGCTCTGGTTTGCTTGTTAACCAAAACTTGAAACTTTGGAAGTGTATTATGTTTCTTCCCATAATGTCTCATCAATGCATCTATTTTCATAGCAAAATACTCCTAGGATTTTCCTTTTGGGGCTTAAGGATGTCAATATATAATACCGGTTTGTTGCCCTTCTGAGTTCTAATCTAAGTAAGAATTATGGCACAGAAGACAAGTATTTCTCCTCATCTGATGATATGGCGACTTTGTTACTACCTATAATGGCAAATGGGGAATAAAGCTATAGAACTCAGATTAAGAGAACATGCTAACACTTTCTGTCCCCTCTCTCTCCAACCTACTTCATCCCTGGTGTCTAGAAAGTTTAACTCTACAGAATAGTCACACTTACCTGGAATGATAGCTTTATGCTTTTCAAGATGGAGAAAGAATCCCTATAACATGCAACTTTTAATGAAGATTAGCTCCATCTGGTCAAGAAATGTGACCCTATGGATGTCACCTGGTTTCAAATAACTCAATCTTAGAGAGTAAGTGGGTCAAGGTATTACTGTAGTAGAAGTCTTTATGTGTCCAAAACAGAAACCAAAGAAAAGAGGGTCCCTCAGCATTAATTTTATTCAGAATAAAAAAAGAATTCCCTAAGATTGGTTCAATAGCTTCAAATCAATTAATGTGTTGTACTGTGTAAACAAAAGATAAAAACCATATGATTATATCAATAGGTTCAGAGAAAAGCATTTGACAGAATAAAAATTTCCTTTCTTGTTGGCCAGATATATGACTCCCTGAAAGTCAGACAATTGTGTGATGTCAATTTCAGGCACTTTTTATTTTTTCCTCAACTATAAAAATATTATTTTCATGTCCTTTTTTTTTATCATCTTCTTTCCTCTAGTATTCCATCGTTTTTTTGTGTGTTCTGCACAGGGGCATTCTTATACTCCCCTATGGCCTGGAGATAAAATTTGTCCTCTTAGTTTCTTGTTTCCTATACCCTTGCCAAAAGTTTTAATTGAGCTTTGGGAAAAGATTGCTGAAAAACTGCAACAGTTACAGTTCCTCTGATCTGGCTGTTATCATTATAAATACTGAAAGTTCTATTGGTGACAAATAAATTCTACACCCTTTGTTCCCCTCCCTCATGACCCCTTATTTCAATCACTGCAGGCTTGAAAGTTAAGTGCAGGTTACTTATGCTATTTGATGTTAATAATGAAATGGCAGCCCCTATAATATCCCAAATTGGGTGTTATCCACAGAACATACAAATTAAGCTTTTATTCATAACAGTTATTAACACTTGGATTTAAATGGCAATCTAAGCTTGTAACATTGTCTGTTGCTTTTAATACCTGAAGCACAATAGAAAACACAGATTACTATAATGCTGAATCTATATGAATAGTATTTAAAAATCACTACCACTATGGTAACAAAAAAAAAATCCTTATTCTTTATTTAAAGAGTCTGTTAAAGATTTTCTTTTTACTTCAGATTGATTTCCACACACTTTTATCAATTTCATGTGAAGTGACTTTTCTGAAATAGAAGTGATTATTTTGCTCATTATTTCTGAATACGAGAATATTCAAATGCTTTTGTAGATTGTAGTAAGACTCAGCAATCAACATTTGAAATAATTATAGTAAAATCAGGATTCAAAATTGCATAGAAATATTGTTCCCTTTAATATTGTACTTCTGGTTTATTTTATAAAATTCAACCAGTTGATCATCATCATGTGAGTAATCTGCTGTATGGACTCATTTTAGCCAGTGGTTAGTCAAGTGCTTGTGCATCTGCTGGATTCTTGCACAATAGCCTTAGTAGGGATGTGTGCAGGAGGTGTAGACTCAAGATAATGAGGAAGATGTGATGATTCATTTGATTATGTAGCCAATTATTCATTCATTCAACCCTTGAGCTACACAACTAAACAACCAATGAAGTAACCAACCAAAATCTACTGAGGACATTGTGCATAGCACTGGTTTTATATTGTGTATCACTTAAGAGGAGAAGAAGTGAGTTTTTGTGCATGTAGGTGTGTGTTCAAAATAGCACATGCATATAGTCAAAAACATTAAAGTGCTGAACAGTCTTCTTTAGCCCTCATATCCCACTCTCTATTTTTCTGGCTTAATTACGTTGATTAGTTCCATATATCTCATTATAATGCTTATAATTATGCTAACGGATTTATCAATTTAGATAATATCTATTGACTTCATGTTATAATGGATAATCATATTGCTTTTCAACCTAAATTTTCCAATCCAATCTATACTAATAAAAGAGAAACATGCAAATTAGTGTCCCTCTGCTACAACCCAAGCCACACCCACCAGCCAATCAGAGCAACTATATGCAAATAAACCCAACCAAGATGGCTGCCAGCAGCTACAGAGCTTGGTTGCCCCAGCGATGGAGGAAGCCAAGCTTCCTGCCTGCCCTGGCCGGTGTGGCCTCCACTCAAGGCAACAAAGTTTCAATTATAGAAGATAAATAAATCCCAGATACCTGCTTCCAGCCAGCCTCTCTGGGAACTTGGGTCACTGGGGGCTATGGCCAGCCTGCAAACAGCCATCAGCCACTTATCCAGGCTGGCCAGGAATGCCAGCAGGACCGCTATCCCTGAAGGGAGTGTGGCCAGCCTAAAAATGACCCTCAGCCCCTCACCCAGGCTGGCCAAGCACTCCATTGGAGACTCCCACCCTGAAGAGGGTATGGCCAGTCTGAAAACAGCCCTGACCTCCTCACCCAGGCTGGCCAGGCACCCCAGCAGGAACCCTATCCTGATCTGGGACACCCTTCAGGGCAAACCGGCTGGCCCCCACCCATGCACCAGGCCTCTATCCCATATAATAAAAGGGTAATATGCAAATTGATCCTAACAGCAGAACCACTTGGAATGACAGGTCACTATGAAACACACTGACCACCAGGGGGCAGTTGCTCAATGCAGGAGCTGACCCCTGGTGGTCAGTGCGCTTCCACAGGGGAGCTCTGCTCAGCCACAAGCCAGGCTGACAGCTACCAGTACAGTGGTGGTGGTGAGAGCCTCTCCTGCCTTCTCAGCAGTGCTAAGGATGTCTGACTGCAGCTTAGGCCTGTTCCTCACTGACAAGTGGACACTCCCTGAGGGCTCCCGGGCTGCCAGAGGGATGTCTGACTGCCAGCTTAGGCCTGATCCCCTGGGGAATGAGCCTAAGCCAGCAAGTGGACATCCCCTGAGGGGTGCCAGACTGTGAGAGGGCACAGGCTGGGCTGAGGGACCCCCTCTCCCCAGCAAGTGCACAATTTTTTGTTCACTGGGACTCTAGTATGATTATAAGTGTGTTCATAATTCTCTTATGAACACTTCTGTATGAACTGTTTGTAGCCAGTTTTAAACTTCTGTTTTCACCCCAAGAACCATAGACAATATTTCTTAAACCTTATTTTATAAGTTAAGAACATTTGAATTTCTGCCTGTCCCTCTGGGTTGCTTCCCATCTTACCAAAAAAAAAATTATTTTTATGGAAATAGTAAATTATTACATATTCATATAGCTCTTCATAGTTTGCAAAATTTTCAAGTTTTGAGGTAATTTTCAAGATTACTGATAGCCTCTATTGTGGTGGCAGAACCAGTAACAAAGGGAGTCTGAACCTTATAAGAAAAAAGCAAAAATATATAAAATGAACACTCTTTGAAGAAAATGATGGTGGGTATAAGAGAGTGAGGGTGTAACAAATGAGGCCTTTTTGTGGATAGTCATTCTTGACAAAGAAATAAATAAATGGAGAAATAGTATTTGTGTTTTGTAAAGATTGACAAGAGGGCTCAAGGGTAACCCTTCCATAGGATATAGAATTAAAAAGTTTAATGTGAGTCTTTGGGTTATTAAACATTTATATTATTCTGAGCTGTACACTTACAAGCACTTAGTTTCACAGTCTTATAAATGGACACTTGCTAGACAACAGAGAAACTATGTGAGCAAACCATTTAATCTTGTGAGCTTCTGTTATCTTCTCTGAAAAATGAAGGTGGGAAACAAGGTCATTTGTGAAGTCACTTTTTGGTGTTAAATTTTATATTGTAGATCAGAGTCAGGAGGTACACCTAGATGCACTGAGGTTGAGGAAAAGATCTAGTAATAATGTCTTACATTTGTAAACACACTACAAATTATAAACTCAAATGTTCCCCTTAATTTATTGATTTCTCAGGGAACCCTGGGAAATGCACTGGGTGCCTTTGACTAAGATCTTTCAGTTAAATATGATGAGGGGAGATTAGTAAACCTGATTTTTTCTTTTCTGGTAGAATTTTTTTTTCTCATTTACTCTGAGGTAGACAACACATAGGCACACAAGGTCCTTAATCAATATTGATGATTTCTTTCTCTCACATACACACATTTTGTGTTCTGTAGTCATCATTGATCTGATCTTCTTTTCATTCTTACATGCTGCTTTCACATAGTGAGACTCAGGATTAAAGATGAGTTGAATTTATGAACCAACTATTAATATCTTGGAGAGATTAGGAGCTTTGTCAGTGTGATATTATTTCCTACTTACATTTAATTATAAAATGTACATTCCATCTAAACTGCAGATGTTAAATAAATAAAAGAAGTAGAGGAGATTATCAAAGATAAGTTTTAAATTAACTCAATGCTCTGCAGGTCAGGAAAGGAAATACCTTCTTCTGTATATCTTTTGTGAGGGTTGTCATTTTACATTGATGGTGTTTCCAGAGAGGGTATGTTTCAAAAGATGGCAAGCTATAAGTCTTTCCAGGGGTTTATTTATTCTTTTTTTTTTCTTTTTCTTTTTAACCAGAATCTCTGTTACATCATTTACTTTGAAAAAGATGGCTGAGTGGTGATCTTAGAGTTGGGGAGATCGGTAGAGATGTGGAAGACAGTAAGAAGAGAGATAAAGAGAAAAAGTCCAAAAAGTTGTTGTTGTTGCCTGGCAGATTGCTTCATAACAATGGGAGCTCTGCTGGGCACTTTCATGTGTGAGTCAAGGATGATTTTTCTCAAGAAAACTGTAGGTAATGTGACTAGTGAAGTCTGTCTGGTCCCCAAGTGGTTGTGTCTATTTCACAACTGGGGAGTCTGCCTAAAGCTCAGGTATCTAGACTGTCTGAATCATGGTGGGGCCAGGAAGTTGCAGTGAGGCATGAGAAATAATTGGGCTTCGAGGGAAGCAAGAAGCAATGAAAGCTTGATTGCAGATTTATCCAAATGTGCCTTTAGATAAATCTCTATCCCCCAGTTCTAACCTAAGCCATTTCCCAAGCTACTGTTAGTTGTGGCAAACCAGTGAAGCCAACTGGCATTGCAATGAAAGCATCCATCATAGCATCATGAAATATGAGGAACTGAAAATGCTCCAGGTATCAGCTAGGCCAAAGCACTTATTTTACAAATGAAAATATTGAGGCCCAAGGAGGTTAAGTGTCTCGCCCAGGGTTAAATAGCTTGTTAGTACCATATCTGGGATTAGAGCCCAGCTCTAATGACTCCTAGGCCAGTGCTTTTGGTCAAACTCAATATAGTCTGTCCATATGGCTGAGCCATATGGCACAGCCTCAAAGACCTACTTCTGTCCCCAGAAACTCTAAACTAATCATTTTTCTTTTTAATTCAATTTTCAGTTCTCCTACCCATATATGTTAACCCTGATTAATAAGGCACAGGCTTATAATTTAGAGCATCTATGTACAGAAGAGTAGGCAGGCTAGATAAAAGTGCCAGAGAGGAATATGCCCAACAGGGAGAATGACCTGAGAAAAGACATAAACATGAAAATTTGGCTGGTATCATTAGCAACCAGGGCAAAGACTAACAGTTTCCTTTACACTGAAGGGGCACATATGTTTAGAGACATAGTTCAGGATATGTAGAGTCTTTAGTAAAATGAAAGAGTTTGGAAGGTATCCTGGGTATAAGGAGAGACACTGGAGATTTTTTAAGAGAACAGTTGTTTGTCCTAACCATTATTAATTAGTATAATTCAACAGCAGAAAGTAGGATTGATTATGTTAGGGAGAATTTAGAGGCATGAAAATCAAGTAGGAAAATATTTTTTGGCTTAAATTATTTTACATATATCTTGAGAAAGATGAGAGGAAACTCTTCAATGTACAGATTCCAATATTTAATGTCCACTTATTCTTGATTGTGGTACAGCACAAATGGTGACATTTAATATTTCCCCCATATTGGTTTACTAAAATGTTGTATACAAGGACATGCCATTTAAGAAAACTTCATATGCAATGTCTAAACCAAGATGTCACTAGTCCAGTTATTTATCTTAGAAGCTTTTATAGGCTGCCTATACAAAAATATTTTTTTTTACTGAAAGCGGGAGTTGTATATCCAACCCCAAAGGTGCCATTCTAGAGTCCATGACATCAGTTGATATAAATTAACTCCATTCAAGATGAGTTCTATCTGTACTCCTTACAATCAGAGTAGTTGCCTCTGGTGTTTGTCCTAGGAAGTATGAGGGATGAATCAGGAGATAATGAAAAGAGAAGGTTGAAGAAATCCAAAGAGAGAGAAAAATGGGGCAAGCAATTAGTTCACACAGCTGCCTGGTACTATGATAGATTTCTAGTCTAGGTTTAGCTTCAGGCTACACATCTTTACAATAAATCTTTCCTTAAGGTAGCCTGAGTGAATCTGTTCTTCGCAGCCAACCCATAAGCATATTGGTCTCATTTTTAATATTGTCAAGTTGGTCACTTAAAACTTAATAACTGAGTTTTGTGTTGGAGACAGTGGACTAAGATTTTTGCTAGAATGTGCTATGAAGTAAGTACCAGTGGGTGAATTTGACTTACCATACAGAAAATTATCATTGAACTACTTTGGATCCAACAAAGTCAAATAGGTCCATTTTTTGGAGTTGCAGTTGGAAATGGCATAAACAAAAGTAACAGAGTAAAAAATGTTAGTGAAATTGATTGCAAAGTCAGTGGGTCTTCATAGCCTTTGCTACAATCATTTGGCTATTGATTTAACTGAGCATTTCCCTGAGTGAGGTGTGACAAGCCAAGGTATCCTATATTGGTGGGTAATCCATTTTCCTGGGGGGGGGGGGAAATTATTTTAAGTTAAATACAGGTAGAAAACCCTATTTAAACAGATTAACCAAGTTAAACATGTTTTGGGAAAGTGAGACTTTTCAGAGCATTTTATATTTTATGGTGCATCTTAAATATCTAAAAAAGGTACATTATGCAGTGATTTTCATATGTTTGATAATGAAAGCCCCTACTCACAGTTTTTTAGAACTGTTTATTTATATCTCAGGAGAATACCAGTCTTGGTTTGTTCCTTTATTTTATAAATTGACAAGTGTTCTTTTGTGTTAGGCCTTCTCTGATCACTTTAGATACAATTGATTGCCTCTTTTATGCAATTTTGTAAAACAGATAAACAAGTAGAAACTTTGGATTTAATGAGTTTAATTTCATCTCTAAGTGTGCACTGTATTTATACTAGATAATTTAAAGCCAACCTAATAAGCCCATGGGATGTAAGACTGGAAAAGCACAGGTCTCTTTTGATTATGAATGAACTGGCTTAAGCATTTATAGAAAATTGAATTTAACTCCACCTGTTTTATTCTCAAATGAATTCATCTTCTGTTTGTTTATTTGTTTGTTTCTTCTTGGTTTTGATAAGTCTTAAATACCAGGAAAGTACATTCAAGACCCTAGCTCTTGTTTGAAGTCCCCTTATGAAAAATATTCTACCAGGTGATTTAGGAACAAAAGAAATTTATCACTGCCTTATGCCAGGAAAATGAATAGGGCTGTGCTGAAGACTCAAGAGACCAGATTGGATTGGAAAAAAATCAGCTAGTGCATGTTATGGGGAAGTTAGCAAATTGAAACTTTCAGTATTTTTAGGGCCTCATCACAGAAACCTTCAGACTTTGTGAGAGAGACAACAAGAAAATGGAATGAAGTTTTCAAATGGCTATTTACAGTTTAAAGAGTTAGAAATTACACAAGATTCACCCTACAGATCCCCAGTAAAGAATCAACAATGTAAGAGTAATCACAGATGCACCAGCATACAAACATTTTAACCCACTGCCTGTAAAGATCCCAGTGGAAGAGGGGGGGGGGCACAGACTAAATGGCAGTTTTGCCATTTCTCTAACAGCCATACTGTGTTGCCCACGTTTAAATGTGCCTCCTTTAACCTGTCTTTTCTTTGAGGAATCCATGCAGAGAAGAAAGCAAAAGCAGCAGAAGATGGGAGAGGGTAGAACAATACAAATGGTGTTCAATAGTAGTTTCCATGCACTCCCAAGAGGGCATGTGTCACCTCCCCACATGCCTTTGTTTGCATTTTTTTCTTACTCTTTTTCTTATTCCCTCCACCTCATATAGACAACACCAAAGCCTACCTTCTTGTCCTAAAATAAATGTATCCTTTCCTGTTTTACCTGGTCATGGTATCCTACATCATTTTCTCCTGCCTCTCCTCTGGGGAGGCAGCAGTGTCTGTTCCCTTTCAAGGTTAAAGTTATTAGAAATGAAGAGAAAATGTCACGCGTCCTGAGTCCAAGCCAGCTGGTTTGGCATTGCATGAAGTCAGAGGCTCCAGCAGTGTTCTTAGCCAGGGAGACTGCCCTTTCACACACATAGTTAAAGGCAAACGAGGAGCTGTATAAGAGCAGACAGAGAAATATGCATTGCAAGGGTTAGTGATTGGAGCATGAAATGATCAGATGGGATGTGGGAATTTGGAACGTGCTGGTGATATGAATGATCAAGTTAAGCAAATGGCCATTGCTTATGGTTTCCATCTTTTTCATCTGATAAGGAAGGAACATTTTAAAATGTCTCTCCTTTCCAACAGTCATTTTGCCAGGTTTATTTTTCTAATGGATTTTGCTTTCAAAGTCCTTAATATTTTAAGTCTTTACTTTTTTGCCTTTGGAACATGTTCCATGAATCAAGCTGTAGTAAGTGACAGAGCCAGCTACAACGCACACAAAAAGGAATAAGCATCTCACAGGCAGCCCCTCTGCACAACGTGCGCAAGTTCACAGGTACCGTACGAGAGCCTGTTGATTGTCCCCACCACCCACTTTGGCAGAGGGATTTGTGTGGACTGTAAAATTAAGACTTTGTGCTTGGGAATACAACTTCTCATATTACAGGGTCATGTTGTGAGAGCTATACTAGTAAGTGAAAAAGTCAGAGAGGGGGGCTTAGCAGCTCTGATCTCACCTGCATAACGCCCACAACACCATGCCAGTATCTTATCTGCAAAGATGAATTTAGGGCTCTCTGTATGTGATAGCATCCCCACTCTCTACTCACATGCATACACACGCACAGACATGCACACGCATCACCATGCCAAAAACAGCTAACTTATTTAAAATAAATTACACCTAAATATCTGAAATAGTACAAACTTCAGCCAATTCCGAATATACCTGTAAGTGGCTATTATGAGGCAAACAGTGAGAGATGAGGAAATATTCCACCTTAAACTAGATGGTCAGAGACAGAAAGGAAGGACATCATCACAGCTGGTGGTGACAGTATCTTTTTATAGACCTTTTAGGTCCTAGTTTCCTTTTGTTTTTGAATGTAAGGGATAAATAGACATGAAATCAAAGTAGGAAATGCTGAACAGAGTAGGGTCTCTAACATTCATACTGAACATTAACTTCTTTTTGCTGATTAAAACTGCTAGGCGCTAAACACATATTTTTTTTTAAATCCCTAATCCCTGGGATTTTGCATGGTACAGATGATTTATGTAACTTTTGGTCTAAATTGTTTAAAAAGTACTAGTCCTTATTGAAATATATGATACCAGTTCTTCTGCTAATCAAGGGAAATGAGCCATAGTTAGATGAAAAGACAGACCAGAAATGGAAAGGAAAAACGTTAAGGGGGGGGTGGGGCGGGGGGAGAGTTAGAAGAAGATTAAAACCACAGAGGCTTTGTCTGAGGACACAAGCCTGAGAGAACAGCGTCACTCTGAGCCTGAATTACTCTGAGAGCTGTGTCTTTCCGTCATTTTTAATGGGATGTTATTAAAGACAAATCTGGAGTAGTGAACCTTTCAGTGCTTTCTTTTAATTTATTTATATCTGCAGAAAGAAACCCTGTTAACCCCAGCAGATAATGTATTCAATAGCGTGTAGCTGTGGCAAGGTTGTTTTCTCAAAATTTTATGGGATAAATTTAGTTCAACATTTGCACATGTTTACACATGAGGTCTCCATTTCAAGGTCTTTGGCTTAAGTAAGAAAGTCATTCCCAAAACAGGATATCTGCCAGGGCTGCAGAGTATATTCCATATGCATTGCACAGCTCCTCTGGTTCCTAGGAGTATAAGAGGATACTGCTTCAAGTGCCCTCTTCTCTTGGAATTTCAAAGCATAGTCTTAGACTGCTCAAACTGTAGGATGCGTAGCCCACTGGGTCACTTCTCAGACCTAGGCAGCCTCCTCTGAGTCTTTGTCCGTCTTTTTGGAAGTCCTAGAGATGAAGCCTACTTCCCTTTCCTCTTTAAAATAACTCTGCCTCTTCTAGTTTTTCCCCCCAAGGAACCTCCTTATCTCCCAAGTTCCCACGATAGACTCACACAACTGCCTTTTTCTCTCCTAAGGGTTTCCTCGCTAATATTTGTAGGAGGAAAGAGAACATTTGCATTTACCTTCCATTGACATCTAATTAGGACCTATTATGCACCGCGCCTTGTTCTAGATGTAAGAGATGCCATGTTGTAGAAGCAAAATTGCTGCTTTATGATTGTTACATTCTAGTGAGACAAGACAATAGATACCATCATTTGATTTTTATATAAATTTTGGGAACAAAACTGAAGGAATGGGGGATATTTGGAAAGTGATTCTATTTTTAAATATACAACCATCTCAGGAGCAGTTAATTACTGTAGAGCAGATACCTAAAAGAAGAGGGAATAAGCCATGCAAAAAGTCTGGAGGCAAAGCATTTCAGGGAGAGGGAGAGAATGGCTTTGGACTGATGTGCTCAGCTGCCCTATATGACTGACAGGCTTGCCAGTGTATCTAGAGGAGGAAGAGCAAAGCAAGGGCTGGTTGTGGGTGGAGATCACCTCCTGTAGAGCCAGAGGTCAATAAGGAGTGGGATTTTATTCCCTGTGTGATGGGAAGGCATTGCAGGAGAGTGACATGAGATGACTGACATTTTAAAAGGTCACTTGGTACAACTAAAGGTCAGGAAATTGAAGGGAGTTCCCTAAACCACTCAGACATTTAGGGCTAAGCCAACGTGAAATCTCAAACTTCAAACCAGCCCTACACAGCCATCCAGGATTTCTGACTCAACTTTGAGATCAAGACTTTTACTGTCATTGTTCCTGTGGTATTTGTCCTTAAAAAATAGATAGATCATTCAGTTATTTGCTAAGCAAAAGATACTTTACCACAGAGTGAGGAATTCTGGGATATAGACTTGTTCCTGTTAATTATATTGTCATAGTTGTAACATGTTTACTTTCCTTGAATAGCATTGATGAGCAGAAAACATGAAATTCTAGATAGACTTGATTATTTTAGAAATAAAATATTCTAATATTGCATGAACTTGGCCATTTATGGGGGTTTTGAAGTGTGCATGATGTCCTCTGCCTTCTTTGGATTGGGCATCCGTGAGATGGAAGTGCTTTCATACAGCAGGGTGATAGCCTTGAGGGAATTCAGTGGGTGGTTTTCCTTCCTTCAGTACTAAAGTAGCAATGCACTGTGCTGAAGTCAAGAATGGATTACAAAAAAAGATCTCACCTGATGGTAAGAAATAAGATAAGCTGAATTCCTCAGAAATGGTCCACAGCTTCTGTGATGTATTAGCCTTGGAGGAGATACAATTTAATTTTAAGTTATTGAACCAGAAACATGCAAATGCATTGTTAGCAAATTGCATGCCTTCTAGGTCCTCTTGAATCCTAAAGAATATATATGTTCTCTTCTAGGAAAGAAGTTATTTAAAAAATAAAAGAATAATAAAACAATACTGCTAGCTTTACAAGATTAATGCATTTTTACAACAACCCTTGGGGGAAGGGGGACACAGGACTCTTAATTATAGGACCCAGGGAGTGAAATACTTCACATGAGGAAATGTGATCATAGGGAAGCAATTTCAGGAATGAAGAAGCAAAATCACCTTTACAGTGTTGGAGCTTTAAAATCAGACTTCCAATCACCTTTCCACCTTTATTTTTGGAAGGCATAAATAATGAAAATGGTTTCTATATGTTTTTCCCATTCTTCTAATCTTCTCTCCCGACCACATGTTAAAATCACAAATGTATGTGTGCACATGAATATGCATAACTGTCTTGCATAAGTTTGGGCCATTCTAATGAGAAACAAAATAGAAATTAGGCAGGATTGAGGAGGATGTATGGTTTTCCATAGGGTAGACTCCTCATACCATCACAACCTCTATCTGAACCTTGAGAAAACTAGGCTCATGGGTTTCATTATAAACCATCTTTATTTTTTGATTCCAAGTAACTCTTTAAAATGTGTTCCCTTGGATATTTCCCCCCCTGCCCTTGACCAGAACTTAGCTGGTCACCCAGATAATACAAAGCCCTAAGGTTACTTTAAGTACAAAGTCTAGATTTGGTTAAAAAGTAAGCTGATCAACTCTATTAGTTATTCAATAATTGTATCTGTATTTGAAGGGAAATAGGGTACCTACCAGTGTTTCTTTTCTTTTCCTTCCCTCTCAGTAACTATTTTATTCTTGTTGTTTTATCTGGGACAGGGTCTTTGTGGGGAGAGAAGGGGTAAGAAAAACATGAAGCATTTTACCCTGTTGTTACTATTATAAAACCATTTTGCCTTCCCTAATCCCAGAAAATGTTTAAGCTCTTTCTCTAAAGTATTGTCTTCAAGGATTCTTAGGAGACCCCATCCATCTCTGGAAAGTGCTCACCTGCAGTTCTTTGGTGACATTAAATGTATCCCTTCTCCCAATGACAATGGGCTCGTTCTAAAGCCCTATTAATCTAATTATGTAACTTCAATTGATCTTTGCTTAATCCTGCTTTCTTCTACAGATTGCTCTATTGTAAAGGACCTACGAGGACTCAGGCTGGCTCTCTGCCATGTGGGGCATATGTCTAGTACACAGGAACCATCTTTGGGAATACTAGGGAGTAAAGATGATATAATAAACAACTTCATCTTAGCTTTACTTTCAGCCTATCTTTTGCCCTTCTACGTGTTCAGCTATAAGTCAGAGACAAGTCCACTGTGACCCTTAACTGCCTATAAAGCTCTCAGAGTCTCGTTGAAGCTCTCCTGAGGTGATTGGGGGGCCATCAATCAATTGGGAAAAGGGCTATTGCACAGCTTTTAAAAAAGAGAATCTCTTTTCATACCCCTTAGCTTTCAAACCTTTTATGTATGTGTTTAATGTTTGTGAGAGTTTTAAAACTCTTCTAGCCTATTTTTCTTCCTACCATGAATCTCACGACTCCCTTTGGTATTTGATATCTCTCTCCACCAAACCTTACATTGTAATATTCTCATGATCACATGTAGCATGTAGCAGATAGGAAATTGTCCTTATCAATGATTCATTTATTGAGGATCCTTCCATACATATGTCCTTCCATATGTTGAAGTTTTATCAAAGTATATAATTTGAAAATATTAATTTTATTTCACCCAACCTACCTAGATAGATAACCTGAACGCCCCTGGCCTTATCCACAGGCAGTTAGTCTCTGTAGTAATGTAATAGCTCAGAAGACCTTTATGCCTTGTTCTAACTGTCTTCCTGCTTCCCACCTCTACTGATAACTAAGGTCTTTGAATGTCCAGCATAAGCAAGAATTTGTTGTGAATTAGAGTAAGAAAACCTGAGCTTGGACCATTTGCATTTCTCCACTCAACACCTGTATGATTTTGCTGCCAGTAGTGCAAGATATCACTTCTCTGAATGCGGTTTGTCATATTGATTAAATAATATGTTGACATTTAAGGACAATACAAGCTTAACGTATCCATCAAATGTAAATTCTTATAACTACTACTGCTAATGTTATTATCGCAGTTACTGCTACTTTAGGTATGGGGGGGGGGGGATAGCAGAGAGATGCATCCAGAAGTGGCCAGTTGTCAAGGAAGGGCAGATTATTATGGAATATTGACAGGATCCGGGGGAGCCAAAAGCAGGATGAGCGCAATAAGCAGCTTTTTGGAAGAGAGGAAGTAGAAGAGAGTGTAAGAAGCATTGAAAAGGAAACAGGCAAGGAGTCCAAACAAAACATTTCCATGAGCTTGCTTCAGGTTTGTCTTACCTGGAAGAAATACATTGGCTTCATTTGAGATCTCAATGTCAACAGCAAAGTGGTTGCATAGGTATGCTTCTCATATTTCCTTCACAGGGATGTCATTGTGATTCCTGAGTTAATGAGAAATCTGATATAACATCTATCCTTGCTTAGTAGCATTCCAGAGTATTTTTATTGTTGTTGTTCCATGTTCTTTGCTTAGCAAATAATTAAAATACACATGCCAGAAAAGGTAAGTTTCAGGAAATTGGAGCCATAATAGCCATGCACAAATTAAGGAGAATGGGCTGATACTACAGTTATGTATGAAAGATGTAAGACATAACCCTGTTCCTGCTATACAGCAGCCCATTACAGTAGTTGTACTATTTCTTATTTCATAAAGAGATACTCATAAGGAAAGAACATATTAAGAGAAAAATATTAAAGAGATGGACTGATGCTGAATAAATTACTTTTATGAAGCCCTAAACAGTTAGGCTCAGTGGATAGAGCATCAGCCTGTGGACTGAAAGGTCCCAGATTCGATTCTGGTCAAGGAGATGTACCTTGGTTGCAGGCACATCACCATTAGGGGGTGAGCAGGAGGCAGCTGATAGATGTTTCTCTCTCGTTGATGTTTCTAACTCTCTATCCCTCTCCCTTTCTCTCTGTAAAAAAAATCAATAAAATCTAATCTAATAAAAGAGTAATATGCAAATGGACCTTCACTCCATTACACATAAGCCATGCCCACTAGCCAAGTCATGCTCACCAGCCAATCAGAGTGACTATATGCAAATTAACCCAGCCAAGATGGCAACCAGCAGCCTCGGAGCTAGAATAAGCAGGAGGCTTGCCCTGGCGATGGAGAAAGCTAAGGTTCCTGTCTGCCTCAGCCAGCTGTGGCCTTTGCTCTAGGCAATAAAGTTTCAATTATAGAAGATAAACAAACCTCAGATACCTGCTTCCAGCCTTGGGGTCAAGGAAGCACTGGGAGCCTGGGTTGTCAGGGGCAACCCAACCTGGGCTCTGGTTAAAGCAACAAAGTTTCAACTTTAGAAGTTAAATAAATCCCAGATACTAGTTTCCAGCCAGCCTTGATGCAAACAGCCATCAGCCCCTCAACCAGGCTGGCCAGGTACCCCAGCAGGGACCCTCTTCCTGAAGGGGATGTGACCAGCCTGCAAACAGCCATCAGCCTCTCA
Organism: Murina feae; assembly: GCA_004026665.1. NCBI lineage: Eukaryota > Metazoa > Chordata > Mammalia > Chiroptera > Vespertilionidae > Murina > Murina feae. The sequence goes on along the minus strand of PVJC01002403.1, from coordinate 2,139 downwards.
CCTAGGCTGGCCAGGCACCCCAGGCGGGAACACCCACCTTGAAAGGGCTATGGCCGGTCACCAAACAGCCATCAGCCACTCACCCAGGCTGGTCAGGCATGCCAGAGGGACCCCCCACCCTGATCTGGGACACCCTTCAGGGCAAACCAGCCGACCCCCACCTATGCACCAGGCCTGTATCCTATATAAAAGGGTAATATGCAAATTGACCCTAACAGCAGAACCACTGGAAATGACTGGTCACTATGACACACACTGGCCACCAGGGGGCAGACGCTCAATGCAGGAGCTGCCCCCTAGTGGTCAGTGCGCTCCCACAGTGGGAGCTCTGCTCAGCCACAAGCCAGGCTGCCAGCTGCCAGCACAGCGGTGGTGGCGGGAGCCTCTCCTGCCTCCTCAGCAGTGCTAAGGATGATTGACTACAGCTTAGGCCTGCTCCCTGCTGGCAAGTGGATATCCCCCTAGGGCCCCTGGGCTGCCAAAGGGATGTCTGGCTGCCAGCTTAGGCCCCATTGCCCAGGGAGAGGGCCTAAGCCAGCAGGTGGACATTTCCCGAGGGGTCCCAGATTGCTAGAGAGCTGAGGGACATCCCTGAGTGCACAGATTTTTGTGCACTGGGCTTCTTGTGTGTGTATATGTGTGTGTGTGTGTGTGTGTATATATATATATATATATATATATATATATATATATATATATTACTTTTATGAAAAGCTATTTACCACTGGCTAAAAAAACCCCACAGATTTTCCCCCCAAATTCCCAAACTATGGGTTGTTTCCAGTAGCTGACTTTCCAAGATGTATTTTGGATATGACATGGCATTCTTGCCTTTGTAAAACTGGAGATGAAAGAAACCAGAGGCAACTAGCTTTGACCCTCACCTCTTGCCTCTTCCATCTGCATCTTATCTTCTGTACTAGTTACATCAAACCAAATGGTTACTATTTCAATATGATCCTGCCCAATAGGAGTCCAGCCAATGGTCTAAGCACAGAAATCTATCAAAATTATCTTCACTTTTCGTAAAGAGTGAAGACATATTTAAAAGAGCATCTTGATTTTCTTATAGAAGATAAGCAAAGCAAGGGCATACACATAATCATAGCCTGTATTGCAGGCTCCATATTTAACCCCAAAATGCTGCTTTTCATAACAACCATGACCCTCTATTGGCAGTTCCAGGAGGTTAATTAGGAAGCCTGTTAATGTGAAAGGGATGTTTTTATTTCAGACACTTCTCGTAACATAAGCATAGCTAACATTTATTGATTACTACTGAAAGATGACTTGCACAATGTGGAGATTACCCAGTAGCCACAGGAAATCCAGTTAAATGCTGGAGAGAAATATTTTCCAGACAGTTGTGAGACTCTCAATAAAATCGTCTTTCAAATGACATAACTAGTGTCTTTCAATTTAACAGAGCTTCTGTTCAACATGAAGATGTAGGCTCTTAGATTGCATTCATGATAAAGATAATAGTAATAGCATTTTGTTATTTGTGTAGCACCTTTTATTTTACAAAATGGCTTCTTGGTCAAACTTATTTATCCCAACTGTCTCCTAAGGTAGTGTTATTATACATGTTTTTCAGATGGTGGTTTAATGCACTCACTAACTGCCATGTGTGACTCTGGCCATCGTAGAGATATAGTATGGCTTTTCAATATTTATCAGGATGACTTTCATTCTAGCCATCCTGTCATTCTTCCTCATCTAATTCCAAAATAGGTAATTGTCATGAACACAAAGGAAATGGACTGTCTCACCAACTAATAAGCAGTGTTTTTGGCAAACAGAAAGATGTCAGCTCATGTGAAGCTTGAAAAATATATTGTAAGTTTCCAAAGCTGTATAAACTGTCCTTCCCTGCCTCTCTTTTACTTTACTTCTGAGCATCTTCAATATCCTTCTTTTTCCCCTCTTTGAACCTTCTCAAAAATTTCCCCCAAAAAGCCAATTCAGTCTGTCTTCCTGAACATCTTTTCTTCCCTTGTCTCAGGGATCCTATAAATCTCAGGCCTCTATGGTTTCAGAGCTTGTGGCTGCTGGGCTTTCTTTCACATTTATTCCATCATCTGCATTTTTTCCCTTCCCTTCCCTTCCCTTCCCTTCCCTTCCCTTCCCTTTTCTTCC